>OZ024931.1:95205720-95493220 GCA_964017235.1 Sabellastarte sp. h YS-2021 | reverse complement strand
AAACCTCTATGACCAATAAAAAGGGAGATATAGGCTCCTTTAAGTTTGGTCACCTCAGATTTTCAAATTCGTTGCTATAGCACCCAACCAAATTGAACAAACTGGACCAAATGTTTGCCAGGCAAGATTTCATAGCAGGGAAGATATCTTGAAACCTTGGTAAGGATTTCCAGCAATAAGTGACTTACACAATGGTGAACTGTCAAGGTAGCTATTACTCAGTTAGCTATGGACCTACAGCTCTGAAAATTTGCCATGACACTGTGCATCAAAAAGTAGCTGAACAACATATTTGACAAAATTATTGTAACTCTAACGGTTATGAAAAAAATTATCATTTACTCATTTTGATCATGGCTAAAAATAGCCAGCCTCGGCAGGCAAGAATCTCAGCCCACAGGTACAGCTAAATGGCCAACAACATTGAGATTTGGGAAAATCTTAGGAACAACTTCTGTTGTAAGAAGTATAGAGAACCCACAAGATGTTCTACAAAAGATTCACAGGCCATGATTTCTTACAAGTAGTTTTCATAAGAAACACTTATAAGGGAGATATAAGGTCTTTTTGATATGATGACCCCAATGATCCATTTGCATTTTGTGCAAATCTGATGAAGCAAGCTGCAATATTTCAGGTTACAGAAAACATTAAAGATTTTAGAACAAACATTAAGACCCCGAAAATTTTAAAAAGTGTTGCCATGGCAACAGTTGCGGCTGGATACCCCAAAACCTAATCAGCTGTAGATCCTCTTGGGGTAAACATATCCGGAATATTGGGTGAAAATCCATGCATGGGTTTAGGCTGTGGAACACCCACAAACTTTAAGACTTTAAAATCTTCAAAGTGTTGGCATGGCAACAGTTGTTACCGGATACCCCAAAAACCTAATCAGCTCTAGATCCTCTTGGGGTAAACATATCCTGAAAATTTGGTGAAAATCCATGCAGGGGTTTAGGCTGTGGAAGACCCACAAGCTTTATGCCCGCCGCCAAGGTCAATGCCGCCTGGATGACGCAGGGGACGCCTATAACCCCAGTCTTTATGGGCTGGGGTTAAAAACTGAATATAGCTATTACTCATATAGCTATTGAGACAGATCTCTGAAAAAGTTACCACCTTGTAGGCATGGAGAAAGTAGCTGAACAACATATGTTACCAAAATGTTGTAAATGCAGTCATTATTGAGTTATAAGCACTTTACTCAAAGTAGCTACCAGTGCTATTACTCACTTAGCTATGGACCTATGCCATACATAATCTCCTGTCGAGCGGGCCATCTAGAGATAATCAACATGAGCCAGTAAGTTATACAGAAGGTATATGGCCTCACAGTCTTATATAGGCATATATTTGCAGTAAAAGGTACCACTTTGAGTCATTTTAGCAGGCCTAAGGTGACCTTGAAAACAATAGCCAAGGTCAACAAACTGGATGCTGGTACTCCATCATGTACTCAACCTCCAAAGTCATTTTCAATAGTTTCCATGCAATACAGTCAGCATTAAGTGTAAAAATATCTCCAAAAAGGCCAAAAATGGCCTCGGTGAGGTACTTTGGCAGTCTGTGGATCAGATTTGGGGTCAGATACTTTTAATAGTATTTAAATGAAAATACTTTTCAATTTTTCAAATGCAAATACTTTTATTTTCTTTAAATGCAAATACTTTTCAAAAGTATTTTAAATACTTTTTCAAATACTTTCAAATACTTAACAAATTTTATATATTAGCATACATTAAAATATTAAATGTGAAAACTGTAACGCAGATTAATACAGTGGGAATGAGCTACAACAAGTAAGTAGTAAGTACAGTAGGTATCACATATTAAAAACATCCGTAGAAAAATTTAATTCATGTACAACGTTCAAAAAGGCTGTATTTTAACATTTTTCATGATCTTCTGAGGTATTATTTTCTAATTACATAACTTCTTCATGAAGAACTGAACTTTTACCTTACAATAACATTAATTGGAAATGCTTAAAATTGTAACCTTCAAGTGAGGGGATTAGTGATTGCTTTTGTTGAGCCCCTGAGTTTACAAGAACAATGCTAAATGCACCTCACACAATACTTTCTCTTTTCACCATGGACATTCATAACAGAAAAGTGTTGTCTAACATTAGGCTGAACCTTACCTGACATATTGAATCTTTCCAATTATCTATTACTGAATGTTTGCTTTTGAGCTTATGTGTTTTTATACAAATCCACAATGATGAGACTGTCTCTTGTAAGCTGTTTTTATATTAGCAGGACAATGGATTGTTTTGGACCTGTTGATGTTAATTGCAATATTACTTTGAGAGATCAATCAGTCTTTGACAGAATGTTTCATTAGCTAAATATCTTCAAAGAAGCATATTAATATTATTAATATCTGGTAAGTCAACAAGCCAAAAAATTTTTAACCTATGACTTTTCAAAAAAATACTTATTAAAAGTCTAAATTAAATTGAGCTCACCAATACATAACATTCATAGTAATAAAAGAATAATAATTTAAATTATATGCTTTGCAAAAAGAAAGTAAAAAGAGAAATTGATTCACTTGCAGAATAAATTGTATTTGCAAAATGTAATTGGAAGTATTTGAAAAATATTTGAATCTTTTTTTCAAATGCAAATGCAAATACTTTTAGTTTGAAAAGTATGTTAAAATGCATATAAATGCAAATGCATTTGACCCCATGTCTGCTGTGGATGACCTTCAATGAAGAGCTTCAAGGTCAAATTTCTGCATGCTTACAGAGGACATATATATGTATTATATATACCACCCATAGGATGATCTAACTTTCTTTATATGAGAACTGGGCCAAAATGCGAAAAATGTGACCAGTGACCTTGAAATTGAAAGTTAAGGTCACAAAACAATAGCGTTCGTGGTATTGCCCATATATACCCACATACCAAATTTGAAAGGTCTAACTGGAATATTTTCAATTTTAAGGAATTAGAAACAATAATTGGGGTTTTAAAAATTCTCTACATTTTTTCATCTGTAACCTTAATATGATAATTTTATTTAAGAAATAGGTTTCACTCTAATCTTGGCAAAATATTTGGTTGTCCACAGGTGCTCATCTTTCAAAAATGTTCCAAAAACAATTTTATGAATTTATAAAATACAACATGTTGCTATCCTAGTTTACCATAATATAACATTCCAATAATGCGGCTGAAATTCTCATTTCATACTATTATAGTTTTATAAGGAATGTCCATTCTAGCTCTTTTATATGATTTCTGTGATTTCACCACCTTGGGTATCTAAGGGGTTGCATTTCCTACATTCTGGGCTTCTTTACCTCAACGCTCTGCTCTTGCCACTAAGTGTTAAAGCTTTATCAACTATGGAATGGTAACTGAGCAATTATGTTATGTTTTAGGTTTAGTTAAGTTAGTTTTTTTAGTAATTTTAGTCCTTGGGGGTTAACATTTTAGATGGTATTTTTGTACCTCGGGTGAATGTTAAAGATGTATTAGGTGGCCATTAACTTGGTTGCTGGGGAATATTCTTGGGAAGTCAGGTTTGGGGAATTGGGTTATATCATCTTGTTTTTGTTGAATTAATATGTAAATATAATAATTCCTGTTCTGGTTTGGCATAATAAAAGATATTTGTTTAGAATGGCTTTTAATTAATTATGCCATCAAAATATTTTCTTGCCCTGTTTGGCATAATAAAAGTTATTTGTTTAGAATGGGTTTTAATTAATTATGCCATAGAAATATAATGTAGCTTGGGTCGCTACAGAGATAACATTTCTGTTGGCTTTCATGAAATGTCATCATATAACAAAAACAAAATGTGATCACTGCATTTTGAATTATTATGATAAACATTGCATTATATTGCACCTTCTCCAAAAATAATGAACACTTCTTGATATCGTGATCCTAATGTGGATTTATTCAAGTCCGCTACATAGGTGAAGCTACAAGACTAATCTATGATGTAATGAATTTCACTGAAAATGCATTTTACTGAACCTGTAAGTGTTAATCATTCGCTGAACTTGTCAGTGTCACTCATTTGGTGAACTTCTCTGTGTTAATCATTTGTGGAACTTGTGAGTATTAACCATTTGCTGATCATGTCAGTGTTAATCAAAAGCTGAACACATTAGTGTTAATATTTTGCTGATCTTCTCAGTGTAAATCATTTGCCAAACATGTTTGTGCTAACTTTTTGCTGACCGTGTCAGTGTTAAACATTTGCTGAACTTGTCTGTGCTAATCATTTGCTGAACTTTTCAGTGTTAATTATTTGTAGAACTCATGAGTATTAATCATTTGTTGAACATGGCAGTGTTAATATAATGCTGATCTTGTCAGTGTTAACCAACCATGCCAGTGTCAACCAATTGCTAAGACATCAGTGATCATATTTTGCTGAACTTGTCAGTGTTAATCCTTTGTTGAACATGTCAGTGCTATCTATTTGCTGAACTTCTCAGTATTAATCTCTTGCTGACCTAGTCAGTGTTAAACATTTGCTGAACCTGTCCATGTTAACAATTTGCTGAACTCTTCAGTGTTAATCATCTACTGAACATGTTTGTGATAATCATTTGCTGTACTTGTTCATTTGCCACTCTTGGGTATAAAGGACCTACATCGTGGGATCCCCCCCTAAGATGGATCATTGGGGTCTCAAATCATCCAGTCTCACAACTCCATATCAATTCTTGTGTCTGTCTTTTAAACTCTTTTTCATATATAGTGTTAAAAGCTAGGAAAACAGAAAGGTAATTGTGAAGGTAATATCTTTACTGTAACTGTAAGACATTCTATTAGCTGAGCTTTCTATATTAAACTACTTGCTGTACCTATCAGTCTCACTCAATTGTTGAACATGTCAGTTTTAACCATTTGCTGAACGTGTCTGTGTTCAGCGTTTGCTGAACTCGTCTGCATTAATCCTTGGGTGTGCATCATGTTAACCATTTGCTGAGTAATTAAGTACTATTCATCTACTGAACATGTCTGTGTTCAAATATTTACTGAACTTGTCAGTGTTAATCATTGCCTGAACTTGACATTGTTAATCCTTTGCTAAGCTTGTCAGTGTTAATCTTCTGCTGAATCTGTCAGTGTTTTTTTTTGTGTTTTTGTTTGATATAAATTTCCTTTATTGCTACCATTAGAACTTGCCATTACACTGCTCTGGAGGTACACACACCCTGGCAAGGAGGTGTTCCAGTTATAGCAACTTTTAAATATTTACACATCTAAATACAAGAAATTTACACTAAACCACTAAACCACAGAAGGTTGAGCACATTTCACAATTTACAACATTTTACACATTTTCAACAATTTATTAAATACAGCCCAACTTTTACTAAATTTTTCTACAGTCTGGTTGTATGTTGACAATAACCTCTGTTCCTCAAATACTTTTTTTATTTTTCGATGAAGATGTACATTATCAAATGGTTTTTGTTGTCTTGAATTAGAGAATATATGACTCTTTACGACCATTATTATTGTATTGACAGGAAGGAAATGCTGGTCTCTCATTGTGTATCCCAGCAGAATTTCTTGAGGAGAGAGGTTCAAACTGAAACCAGTTTTTGATGCAATCCACAGCCTCACATCATTCCAGATTTGGCGAGATATAGAACAGTCATAGAAAAGATGTTTTAATGTTTCAGTATCAGACTGACACATCAAACATAATTCCGATTGAACTATTCCCATTTTATAGAGTAACCTCTGTGTACCTAAAATCCTATGAATAAGCCTATATTGAAACCAAATTAATTCATTTTCCTGTACTGTTTTGAAACAAACAGTAAAAAATTGTTCCCATGTATATTTTTCGATTTCAATACCCAAGTCTTCATTCCATTTGGTCTTAAATTTCATATCACAAGTAGGCCCGTTTAAAATATTGTAGAAGGGCTTTGCCCCACTTTTATTGAAAACAATAGACAAAGTTTTTGGTATACATGGTTTTTCAAATATACACGACTCCTTATTCTTATGCTTTTTAACTAGAGAATCACAGAGTGTTTTTAATCAGAAGTGTTCCAAAAAATTGGTAGGTTTAAATCCATAGATCTTTTCTATTTCGAGCTCACTCAAGAAGCTCCAGTCGTTTTTTATTAAATCACCAATGTAAGTAATTCCATGCTTAAACCACTGTGGAAAAAATAAAGTTGTTTGAGATATGTCTGGATTGTACCCTATTGGCGCGGCCAAGATATCGGAATTGTTTTCCATCTTAACTTTATTAGAGTATTTAACCCATGACAATAACACATCTTTCCAAAATTGGTTCATACCAGTGTTTTTCTTTATAGTATTACAACCCCATTCAGAGCCATATACAATTAAATTGTTTATATCTGAAATTGATACTTGAGACAATAAAACCCAAGGAGAGTTTTTGCCAACAAATAGTCTTTTTATCCAGGTCAGTTTTAGGGAATGGATAAAATTTTCTATGTTTACCATTCTGAGACCACCATTTTTGTAGTCTTGCGAGATTTGTATTCTTTTAATTTTATCTGGCTTGTTGTCCCATAGAAAATCATAGAGCATTTTCGTAAAGGATTTACAGAAGTGAGCAGATGGAGAGGGTAAACAAGTGAAGATATGGTTGAATTTTGACAAAATGAAGGTTTTTATAATGGTAATTTTACCAAAAGGCGTTAAATTTCTTTTCTTCCAACCCATTAAAAGCTTATCACATTGCTTTAGTGCTGCTGAATAATTGAGCATTGGCATTTCGTCAAGGTTGGTAGCAAAGTAAATGCCTAGTAAACGGAATTGGTGAATACCCCATTCCAAGTTATGTGGTACATTTATCTTCTCCCTTGAATGTTTTTTCCTTCCTATCCAAACCACTTTAGTCTTACTAGTATTCATTTTTAAACCGGATAATGTACCAAATAATTCAATGGTGTTTAGGGCTGCAAGGAGAGAGTTGGTTGAACCATCTAAAAAGAGTGTGGTGTCATCGGCAAACTGTGTCATTTTCAGTTCTGTGTTATGTACTTTTATTCCTTTAATTTCAGACTTTTCATTTATGAGGTAATTTAGAATCTGACTACATATAATAAAAAGATATGGTGCAATGGGGTCGCCTTGTTTACATCCACGCTCTATATTAAAGGATTCTGACTTAATACCAACTTGTAAAACAGAAGCAGATATTTTATTGTTAAACAGCTTAATCCAGTTTACAAAACCTAAAAATTCTAAAGTTTTATACATAAATTTCCAAGAAATAGAATCAAAGGCTTTTTCAAAGTCTATCAACATCAATAACCCATCAATATTTTTTGATTCAGTGTAGTGCATTAGATCGTATACCAATCGTGTAGACTCCCCTATAAATCTTCCTTTGATGAAGCCACACTGCGAATCTGATATTAATTTATCTAGAACCTTTTTAAGTCTCCCAGCAATTGTTGCAGATGCCAGCTTATAAAGACTACTCAAAAGAGAAATTGGTCTCCAATGCTTCAGCAATTCTCGAGACTTGTCCCCTTTTGGGATACAAGTTATAATGGCTGAATGTAAAGAGATAGATAATAGACCCTTCTCATAGCATCTATTTATGGCTCTTAGAATAAAAAATTTCATATCACACCAAAAAACTTTAAAAAATTCTACAGGGAAGCCATCCGTGCCAGGGGTTTTATTGTTTTTCATGTTAAGCAAGACCTTCCCCAATTCTTCCATTGTTAGTGGCCCATCTAAACTTAGCTTCTGTCTGAGAGAGTTTTGTTACATTACAATTTTCTAAAACTTTGTCTAGATTTATTTCAGGTATTATACTGTCTCTTGATCTGAACAGATCAGCATAAAACTGCTTTACATGATTAAGAATTTTGCATTGTTTTGTTAATATTTGACCATTTGCAAGGTTAATTTTTCTAATTGTTTTATCAATAAAGTTTTTTCGTTCAAGTGTACAGAAAAATTTAGATGGTTTTTCCCCTTGATGGAGCCATTTTACTTTTGCCCTCATCATACTACCCATCAACTTTTTGTTTCTTATTTCTTGTAATTCTATTTGTTTTGTCTCTAAGGCCTGAAGTGAAATGCCGGAAGATAGATGTTTTTTCAATATTTTCGATATCTTTCAGTAAGCTTTCTTCAGTATTTCTTTCAATTCGTTGTTGAGTTATGCAGTACTTCAAAGTTTGTTCTCGAATACGCAACAATAGCAATTCTAAGAAAAGATCATCATCAATTGTAAACTGAAAGTCTAAAGGATCTTCTTTCTTAATAAAATCATGGGAATGCACAGGTAGTGCATAAATTTTCTTAATTTCCTTAATAGATGTGTGAACCAGGTCAATATAGTCCTGTTTATGGAGTAAGTTGCAGTTGTACTTCCATAATCCACGCCCCCGGTGAAAGGGATTCAATATCATGTTTAACTCCAACATTGAGTGATCAGACCAATAACCAGGGTTTATTTTGCAGCTTGTTATTAGACCAGTCAAAGAATGAGAAGCTAAAAAATAATCTAGGGCCTGCCTGATAGGATTCTTACGTCTCCATGTGTATCTTCTAACCTTTGGATGAAAAAGGCGGAACAGGTCTTGCAAGTTGTGAGAGCTTATTGTTTCTAATATGCTTTATCTTGATTTAGGGTTATTGATGTTGATATAATTATAACTATCAAGATCAGATTTTAGTGTCAAATTGAAATCACCACAAACTAACAAATAGTCCTGTTCGTTGTTTTCGATAAGTTGCCGTAGATTCTGAAAGAAAGCTGGTGTATCTTTATTTGGAGAATAGATGTTAATTAATCTGACTGAAATTGTGGCTATATGTAAATCTACTACCAAATAATTACCTACACAGTCTTCTTCTGTATGAAGAATTTCATATTCCAAATTATTTTTGAGCAATATGACTACTCCACGGGAATTAGATCTTGGACCATTAATTATACATTCACAGTTTGTTAAATTTTTTAGGTCATTTTCATCTTGGTGGGTAAGATGCGTGTCTTGAAGACAGATAATGTTAGCATTAAGATTGTTTAAAAAGTCACACACATCTCTTCTTTTGAGTTTATCTGTTAAGCCTTGACAGTTTGCCGATATTATTTTAAGATCACTCATAATCGTTGATTCCATTTACACCAACCCCCATAGCAGCACCCATTGATATATATGATTTTGAGGAACAAAGTTCAAGCTTACCAGAAAAATTCACAATTATTATGAGGACTGTAGCTTTTAAGATATCTGTTAATCTTGTTTTCATCAGTTGAGTTACAACATTTAAGCTATTACTGACATAACATCGGTTGTTGCAAGTTAATAGTGCAATAATAGGAAACACAAGCAATAACAAGAACAAATATATACAAAAACCAGGAGAAAAAGAGAGCAAAAGCTTTCATGAAAGAGACTGCACAGTCCTGTTTTGAGGCCTCGACTGTGAAAACCACATAATTTGAAAAAAATTATTTAAAAATACTTAATTTCAGATTTACAAAGGCTGAACACTGAAAAGAAAAAAACACACAAAAATTTGGTATATTTGATAACCATTTGCCATTAGTACTGAGGAGCATTTAGAAATAAATTAATACGACAACTTGCAACCTTCTCTATGGCCACGGTAAGTGTTTATTCAGTGACTTATGGTGAGAAAAAAAAACATCAAAGGGGCTTTATTATTCATACTTATTAGTTGTTTGTATTACAAAGTTCGAAATCAGAATTTGTATATCCCCTTCAAATAGCTGAGGTTTGTGAACCTCAGGCCCAGTCTATGAATAAGCACAAAATAAATCCCTGCTGTACTTAATAAGTACTTGAACATTAAAGAAACTTGATGATAAGGTGTCTATAAACAATAGAAGTGTAACGTCTTGACTATATTACCTAAAAATGTTTTGCGGATGAGGGTTTGCTTATTAGCAACACAAACAACATTTACAGTAAGACTAGCATCACTGAAGATATATCATGGTAAATCAATTAGTGTAATACGCTATACACCTATTTTATTCAAGATCATGCTTACCAACTAGTATAGCTAAAAATGTAGTGATAGTGTACCAATTCACGCCCGTGCACCCATTCATGCCCACCCCCAAATTTATCCAAAAACAATCATAGTTAAACAATATATTACAAATGTATATCACAAATTTGATGATTATGTATGATGTGGTAAACATCTTCTCGATGAAAAATTATAAATCTTCAAGAAAAGTGGGGGTGGGTCTGAATTGGTACCCGGGCGTGAACCAATCCACCACCATGTTAAATTACCCAGTAATTTTTTTCAACGTGTTAAGACATTTAATATTAAGATCCTCACTGAACATAGTAAATACAGCAAGTGAAGTTGAAATTTAAACCTAAGTACCAAAAAAATAGCTTGGCTGCATTTTAATTGGCTGTTAAAATATTTACCTATCACAAGAAATAATATCAACAATATTATTTGTGTCACTTTCAAAGTGAGTCAGACAATTTTATTTGCCCACACAATTGGTAACACCTGTAGAATTAAGAATGTTTAATTTAGATGGAACAAAAAAAAACTATAAACTAAAGTATCACTGAAGATTTATGGTAAATCAATTAGTGTAATACGCTTTACACCTATTTTATTCAAAATCAAGTATTACTTCATTTAATCAGGAGATTTTTACTCAAATGGCAACACAAACAACATTTACAGTAAGACTAGCATCACTGAAGATATATCATGGTAAATCAATTAGTGTAATACGCTATACACCTATTTTATTCAAAATCATGCTTACCAACTAGTATAACTAAAAGAGTATGTTAAATTACCCGGTCATTTTTTTGAACATGTTATCAACACATTTAATATTAAGATCCTCACTGAACATAGTAAAAAATCTGTCAGTGTTAATCTTATATACATAGAAATGTACAATGCAACATTCACTTTTATCAGGAATGTGCGCTAATTAGGTGTCTAACTTAGTTAATTGTATTCTTAAAAAATAATTAATGTACACGAAAGTCATAGCTTTTACCAAAATAAACATCATTAAATTTTTGTAATAGAATTCAAACAGTGTTAGCTTTTTGAATCCGATAAGTCTTATTAACCAACACTGCTGGCTTATTGTTGGTTACTATAAAATACTATATTTCCTTCAATTGTATCGAAAACTGGTTAAGTGAGGAATAGTATCTGCTTTCAAATGATCATGCTATTCTTCATAAAATTGAACCAGCTCTGTTTCCATGTTTATTAAAAATACTAGTGATATAGTACAACACTTCTTTCAAGTGTTTTCAAAGTATTTTCATATCTTTTCAGTATTTTGAAAATATCACATTCCCATCAACCTCCCTGTAAAAAAAATAAGAAAAATCTTGATGTAAAATGGCTTGTAAATACAATATAATTGTTCTTATGTGTTTTTGTTGTAATATGTGCAAGGGTATCAGAATGCTGTTTTTTTCATACAGTCACATGTTCATGATAAGTAACGCTATTTTTGTTGCTAGTATATATCCACCAATTGACTTTATTTGTATTCTTAAAAGCGTGTTCAGATTGATCCAAATCAGTTATGAACTTTTGGAGTGAACTCAAACAATTATTTCAATGATGTCTAGTGAAATTGGCGTGTTGTCGGCAAATTGTGAAGGCTTACCGGACAAAACCAATGCTGTGATGTTTTAAACTACCTCGAAAATTAAAGTGCATCAGTTTTCTGTCTGCAAGATACACACTGGATTGAATGTGACACTAAACACTTGAAAAGTATTTGGAAAGGAGATTGCATTATTGCAGGATCCAAAACAAACTCAAGAGGAGTTGCTCATTCACCGATAGAAGTTATGTATCTGTAAATTTAAGAGAGGCCGTGGACTATGCAAACTTAACTGTTCCCTTCTTAAAAACAAGGACTCTTTAATTCTGATAAATAATTTAATTGATAGTGAAAAATTAGCGTATTCAGCTATGGTTTACAATCCTATTAATGTTGCTTCTATTCCTAATTCTGAACTGCAGTTTATTATACCTAATGATACCTTTCTCGAAATTCTGTTACTCAAAATTAGAGGAGAAACAAAATTTGCAAGTGCTCTCAAAAAGCAGTCAAATGAGCTTGAACTTAAACTGGAAACTGATATTGAAGATTTGGAGAAAAATTGCTTTCCGGGTGGTATTGAAAACCTTTATGATAAAAAGCAAGAACTGCAAAACAAAATTCAGGCAATAAAGATACGCTTGAGGGCAGACTGGCTAAAAGACGGTGTATTTAACATCATTAGAAAATAAAAACTATATAGAGAAAACCATAAAACATTTAAAAAAACAAGATGGCCACATACCCAAATTCCACAAATAAATTCCACATACCCTAAACTAAATACAGCGGAGTCTGATCGATTAGAATGTGAAATATCGTTGACTGAAATTTCAAAAGCCCTTCAGAATATGAAAAACGGTAAAGTCCCAGGCATAGATGGATTTCCTGTAGAATTCTTCAAGGTGTTTTGGAATAAGTTAAAAGATTTTGTCCTACGAGCACACAACTGGTCCTATACAAAATGGGGAACATGACAATCACCTTGCGACAATGTGTCATTTCATGTATACCCAAAGGAAATAAATCTAGAATGCTGTTGAAAAATTGGCGGCCCATTTCCCTACTTTCAGTTGTATACAAAATTATATCTTCAGCCATTGCTAATAGAATTAAAACAGTTTTAGACAATTTAGTATCCAAAACTCAAACAGGATTTGTGACTGGAAGATTTATTGGTGAAAATTCTCGCCTAATCTATGACATTCTTCATTACACTGAGAAAGAAAATATCCCAGGACTTCTTATGCTTATAGATTTTGAGAAGGCCTTTGATTCTGCATCATGGGAGTTTCTCTATGGAATGTGAAAACTGTTGGGTTTTGGACCTAAAATGATTAAATGGATCACAATATTCAACACTAATATTACTGGCTATGTCCTGCAATGTGGTTTTCTTTCACAGCCTTTTCCGATTAACCGTGGTTGTAGACAAGGAGATCTTATCTCCTCCTATTTGTTTATCCTTGGTGCACAAATACTACAAGTACTGATCTCTGAAAACCAAGCAATAAAAGGAATCAAAATAAATGGAAAAGAAATTAAACTGACTCAATTTGCCGATGACACTACACTCATATTGGATGGCACTACGAGTTCACTCCAAGCAACATTAAACACTTTAGAAATATTCAGTACATTGTCTGGTTTAAGGATGAACACGGAAAAACTCAGATAGTCTGGATAGGTAAGAGAAAGCATTGCAAAGAAAAAATAAACGTTACTAAAGGTATGGTATGGGGAAAAGACACATTCAATCTCTTGGAATCAAATTTTCTGTTGATTTAGACTTAGTAATAAATCTAAACTATGAACCAATACTTGACGATATCAATAAGTCCCCAAACGTATGGAAAAAAAGATTTCTTACACCTCTGGGTAAAATCACTGTGATTAAAAACCCTTATCTTACCCAAGTTAAATCATTTGTTTATGTCCATCCCAAATCCAGATCAAAGTGTTATAAACAAGTCTACTTTTTAAAATTTATATGGGATGGCAAACCCGACAAAATAAATAGGAAACAGCTGTGCAGTGATTATATGAGAGGAGGACTCTGTATGATTGATTTGGAGAACTTCATATGTAGTCTAAAATGCACCTGGATAAGATGTTTGCTAACACAAAAACATGGGCCATAGCATCTCAATAGACCAAAATGATAAAATACTCAATAGCCCTCTTTGGTATAATCCATCCATCTCGCATGTCCCCTTATTCTATCAAGGCTGGAACAGTAAGGGTGTAGTATTAATTGCAGACCTATTTTGTGAAAGTAAATTACTTTCCTTAGAAGACCTGACAAGAATCTTCAAAATAAAGACTAATTTTCTGGATTATCACCGTCTAAAAACTCTTTTTGAAAAAATATTTTAGTATACATCTACAAGATCCAATTGTCAAACCTGTATGGCCGACCACCATAGAAATTTTGACAAAATCCAAAAAAGGAAGTAAAGATTTCTACAGGCTACTCACTAATGCAAGCCAACTTCATACTCTCTCTAAAACAAAGTGGGAAACAGCAGTTGATGACAAATTGGATCATGAGGATTGGAAAGTAACCTATAAACATTGTTTCAAAGCTATTCAAGATAATGAGATAATTTGGTTGCAATATAGGATTATAAATCGTATTTTAGGAACAAAAAGTATTTTGTTCAAGATTAAAAAATCGAACAATAATTTGTGTCACTTCTGTACGAATTCACATGAGACAATATCCCATGCATTTATCCAGTGATCTGTTCTGCATGAATTCTGGTAAAAAATCAAGCAGTGGGTTCAGGACAGTGTGGATTTATCCTTTAGTCTAAATGTTAAAACAGTGCTCCTGGGACTTGTCGTTAAGAAACAACTTGAAATCATATTCTTGTTAGCTAAACAGTGCATCTACAAAGCATTGGTTAATAACACTGTTACTTTCACTGCCTTTCAAAAATTTTTCAAACAAAAATATGAGGAACAACAACATTTGGCAATTATCTCCCTTAATTTAGGAATAGTTCGGGGTTCGGTTCCCGGCATGGCCTCAAGTGGGGAAGGTGGTAGTTGCTTGCCGTTGGTCGACAGTTTACAGTACAGAACCCTGACGAACTGTATGTACTGGTTTCCTCTGTCCTTCCAACTACCCATCGTGATATGACCTGTACAGTGTTGAAAGTGATGTAAAACCCCAAATAAATAAATAAATTAGGAATAGTTCGAGTTTGCTTTCTCTTCTTGTCCAGAACATCTGAATATTATCTGGTTTTATTTTTTTAATTTACTAGCTACTAAAACACTTTCTACTTCTCTTTCTTAATGTTGTGTTGGTGCAAGAACTGTAAATTATATGGACATTGGTGTGCTTCTGGTAAAATGTTTCATTTCTGTACCCTTTGTATGGCAATAAAATAGATAAATAAAAAAAAAAATTCAAGGAAAATAAGCAAATTGACGGGTTATTGATGCTGATTGAATTCGAAAAAACTTTTGATTCAATTTCCTGGAATTTTTAAGTGTGAGCCTCAAAAGAGCTCGCATTTCAACAGATCACTTTTTTTTTTGTCTCCGGACTTCGATGAAATTGACAACACCTGTGCATTCTGAATTTGCCTCTCTTGTTCTCCAATAGCTAACAGGACACATGTCTTTTTGCCTTTTTTCCCATACATATATCCTTCTGAATTTGCCTCTCTTGCTCTCCATTGGCTAAAAGGACACATGTTCCTTTGGCTTTTTCCAATATATATGTCCTTCTTGCAGCGGACTTTCATGAATTGTGGTGCAGCGTGATGAGTATTTGTCTGCTCACTGAAGTTAAGCAGCAGTGGGGTAACATTAGTACTTGGATGGGTGAGCGTCTCAGTTCTACACCAGCTGTGGGATGTGTCTCAGTTGAAATTTCTTTGTGTCCCCAGACTTTCTTAAATACTAGTGCATAACTCGTGTCTCTGATGGCTTAGCACTCGCGCTAGGGGACAAAACACCTTTTGGCCTTGTTTATATAATGTTCTTGAATATCTTGGGTTTGGTAAAGGATTTATCCATTGGATTCAAATTCTAGCTAATGATATATATGCATCTGGTCTACAGTCAGGGGTAAAATCAGAATTTTTCAAAATTCAAGGTTGTAAATAGGGTGATCCTATTGCTGCATATCTATTTATTATAGGTGGAGAAATTTTGAACTATTTATTAGTCGAAACATTAAAATTAAGGGTTTAGTATTTGATTGTGAAGAAATTTAACTATGTCAGTTTGCTAATGATACTACCCTTATATTAGAGGGTTCAAAAGAGTCTTTTGAAGCTGCCTTAAACACACTAGAAATCTTTGGCACATTCTCTGGATCAAAATTGAATACTACAAAAACCAAAGTAGTCTGGATCGGCAGAAAAAAACATTCTCGAGATAAAATAACTACTACCTCTAAATTAGAATGGGAAACAAAATGTTTTACTTTATTAGGTATCTCATATTCCGTAGACCTAGAAAATATACCATACATAAATTATACAACATCTAAAGAAACTACTGGTTAACTGGAGGAAAAGAGTTTTAACCCCACATGGAAGGATAACTGTATTAAAGACATTCATACTTTCACAGTTAACACATTTATTTACTGTTATTCCTTCAGCAAGTAAAGAATTTGTTAAAGAATTAAATGAAATGTTTTTCAGATTCATTTGGGGTGATAAACCTGATAAAATTAAATAAATATACATTACACAAGATTATAAAGTACATAGGTACATAGACACTGTATATAATTTTTCATAAATCAAATACCTCATAAAAACCTTTACTACTCTTTCAGTTTTTACATAGCTGTATTAATACATATTACTACAAGTATTATTGCAGTTCAGTTTTTTTCTATATGTATTGCTTGGTATTTTGCTACAAGTGCTTTCTGCTATTTGATATGTGTCAATTGAAACTGATTTTTATGTGTGCTTATTTGTTTTTCTCTGAAAACCTACCTACCTATT
Source organism: Sabellastarte sp. h YS-2021 (assembly GCA_964017235.1). NCBI lineage: Eukaryota > Metazoa > Annelida > Polychaeta > Sabellida > Sabellidae > Sabellastarte > Sabellastarte sp. h YS-2021. Next base: position 95,476,655 of record OZ024931.1, on the reverse strand, counting down.
CTTGTTATTTATTATTACATTCTTAAATTTGATGTTACATATATGGACTTCAAGTCTGCAATAAATAAAATCTATCAATCTATCTATAAAGATGCAGGACTTAGAATGGTTGATTTAGATAAACTTATTGTCTCTCTAAAACTGTCTTGGATGAATAGAATTGTAAAATGTGAAAATAACAGACTATCTAAGACTTCTCGAAAAATAATATTACCCCAATATATAAACTTTTGAAATTGGGAACAGATTGACCTAAAGTCCTTATTCAGAAAACAAGGTGCACATTCTAGAATGAAGTTTTTATATCATGGACAAAATTCTCTGAAAATATTGACATAAAAATAATGATAACATCCTATCCTCCCCATATGGTATAATCCATTGGTTTCACAAAATATTCTTTAGTGGTTTAATAGAGGAACACTGACAGTTGGGGGATATTGTTATTGAACAGGGACATGTTTTAGATCAAAAGGAAATAGAAAAGAAATTTAAGTTATCCCAAATTAATTTTCTTGATTACCACCGTATTAAAATTTCTGTAAACATTTTTCTGAGGAAATATAGAAAAGGAGATTTTTAAAATTTTAGCCAGCCTTACATTCCTCACCATATATCCTTTCTCCTTTCTAATACAAAGGGAACTAAAAGTTTTTATGAAACATTAAATAAAAATGTTCTTAATATGGCCTTCAAAGTAAAATGCATGCTGATTTACAAGTTATACTGAATAATCACACATGTCAACATGTTTCCAAAATTTGTTTTAAAACACTGAATGATCCTTACTTGAAATGGTTTCAGTATAGAATATTTCATAAAATATTAAGTACCTAAAACCTTTTCCATATAATGGGAATATCTGATTCATCCAAATGCCTTGTTTGTAATAGTAATGAAGAAAAGCTAATACATCTCTTTTACTTCTGTCCTGAATTGAAACAGCTGGCATCAATTAAAAAATCAAATTTTCAATACAGCTGGTTTCAATGTTGAATTCATTCCTGAAGATATTCTATTAGGTTACAAGTTTAACATAAAAATTATTTAAAAATATAGAATATATTTAATATGTTTGCATAATATGTCTCAGTAAAATCAAGATTTTATCAACTATTTATGGAAAAAACTATACTCCGGTAAGATTATATAAGCAGGACTTGCTGGAATGATGTCCTCAATTAAGAAAAAGATTATCAGAAATGAAAAATGCGAAAAAAATGCACACAACTCTGCTTACGATGCCTACATCACCTGTTTTTATTGCATAATTCCATAGCAGATGTGGTCAAGTTTTTTGTGCATATTTTGGCTTTTAGGCATAAAGCTAAAATATAAAGGAATTGGAATTTTATATTCCTGTAAGTGCCTGCAATGTAAGGGGAAAGGACATATTTTTCTCACGTTTGATTCAATTTCATAGGGGTGGGAGTGAAGGGATCAATTGCAAACCTGATAACCACTAGGTAACAAACTCAAGGTTATTTGTGCATTTTTGGTGACATTTTGAATGTATTATTGCAGAAGGATAACATCATAACTAATTAAATATATGAAGCAAAGATCGTTTTTAATTTTGTACAGGTGAAAATGTATTATAAATTATTAATACCTTGTTTGATTCGACGTGAAAGTCAGTTTACTATTCGTTTTGTTGAGATTGTTCTTGTTAAAAATGTAACAGCAATTAATATTTTCAACTAATACAATATAAACAGATTTAAAAATAAAATCGAAAAGCTAAAAAAGTTTTGGATTGTTTTAATGTAGTGAAAGACTTTCATGTTCATATAACGAGACAAATTCTATTTTTTTGTGGTCAAAATTAATGGTTAAGTGTACTATAAGTGCAAGTGCTTGCAAAATATTGCATAAAATATTGTTTTGAGGTCCACTGGTTGAATATTTCATGCTAAATTACTAAGTTTAACAAATTTATTAGATTTTTATTTTTAATTTCCCATACAAAATCGTCAGTAAACAAAATAGGAAGTCACGGCGTTCGCTCATCTGCGCCGATGCTCACCTCATTATCATAAATTATTCGTCTCGAAAGCTTTGTTTCTATATTTAGCCTTTCGTAAAAAAACAAGGATACGTGAGAATATTGTTTCTTTAATAAACCAAAGATGTAGATGTGCTTAAATTTTCCGGTACAATTTTGGAGTAAATGTTGGGTGTAAACGGTGTAGTACACAGGAACAGGGAAGTTCAATAAACAAAGGAAACTGAACAAATGAATACGATATCATAGTACTACTGTGAGTTATATTGGAGCCATATGAAGAATACTTCATAAACAATGCTTTTCGCACATACTCCTTAGGAGATAAATAAATTTAAAGTGAATGGAAAAAGTTTCGGAAAAAATTATGTATACATGCTGTATTTGCGGATATCAACCACTTTTCTGAAGTGGAGAGTGGTTTATTTTGTTGTTTATTTTACAACACACTTTGCATACAAGTTAAGACACATGCAGTGGGGACATGACATGTAAAGATGGCTGCAAACAAACCTCAGGTAAAATACTGGAGCGGATAAATCCTAGTGGTAGTTTGCTGCTTGGCCAACCTGCTCACACACCTTTGATTAATGTGTCAGCTGTCCTTTATTCAAGGGTCTTGATAATTTCAGTTATCTTTTTTCTTAGATATAAAAACATCTACTTTCACTTTGTAAAGATCAAATGATGCTTTGATGTGTTATGAAACCAATTTGCATAGCTAGGCCCATATTCACAAAATGGATCTAGCTCAAGTTCAACCAAAAATCAGCTCTAATTTACAGCCATTAAAATAGAACTTTAGCTGATATTTGACTTAACTTGAGCTTGATCCCTTTTGTGAATACAACCCCTGGAAAAAAAGAATATAGCTGATGTACACGAGTGGTCACAAAGATAAACGGTCATAGAGATAAACGGTCTTCAAACTTTTCACATCTGAATGGTGTAAATAACAAAATTGCACAAAGTAAGTGAGAAAATATACGTAAACAATGTTTATCATAACATTTGGTTTGTATCATATCATTGTTAAACACTTCAACCGTTTTTGGTGTGATGATTTCTGAAGACCGCTTATCTCTGTGACTGTTTATCTCAGTGACCACCCGTGTACTTGTTTTTGCTGTATTGAAATTTTTGATAATTTCAGCTATACATAAGCTTACAGCCTTCTTTTTGGGTGACGTTTTGTGTAATATTTTACAATGAATTACGTAATAGGAACTTCACCTGTCCTTGTTCGTCCGTATCCGTGCCCGTCGTTAAAAGGATAAAACCAATCAAAGTATCACAGCTAACTAACGGTACATTCTAAAACTCGGACTTTTGTCCAACTTGGAATTCTACTTGGACTAAGCGACGATGGGATGGGGGGGGGGTGGGATTGGGAGGGTGGGGGAGAGGCTGTGTTATGCATTAATTCAGCCAATCAAATGAATAATACATCATATGTATGCCTTGGTCGATAAACTGATGCATGGCCAACTACCCTTCCTCATTGACATCCCCCAACACCCCTCCCCATTTCCAAGTTGGACAGAAATAAAGGCGATCGCCGCTAGTGGCTGTTAATTGAGGAAACATGAGGCTCCAGGTGGGGGTTTTCTAGAAATATTTAATAAACTGACAGAGATCACATCGTGGTGTTGTACATCATGTATTATTGAGGAAAGATGAGGCTTCAGGCAGGGGTTTCCTGCAATATTTCACAAATAAAAAGATATCACAGCCATCGCCGCTTGCCTTGAACAATAGACTGCTGGCCAACTCCCCCATCGCCGCTAAGTTAGGCTATCGCCACTGGCCATCTACCCCTCCTCATTTCTTCTCAATTAAAATTAACGACGCCACTATTAGTCTGAGCGGCGATTCCATTGCCGATTTTGTCCAACTTTTAGGAAGCACCTAACCACACCTGTCCTTACCCATACCCCTGAAAGCTAATACCCGTGTCAGTTCACGGATGGGATGGTTTCTGATCGTTCTTTCACAGATACGGATGAGGGGGCAGAACTTCAACACTGCTTGAGGATTACATGAAAATTAAGTTCCCCTCCCGATCCGTGTCCTCAACAGAACAATCTGAAATGAAAAACATGTACAGAAATAAGGGTAGGTGTAGTCAGTGTCAGACAAGGACATGGACACTGATTGAAATCACGGACACGAGCAAGGACAGGTGAAGTTCTTACTTTATGCAGTCACACTGAACCAGAGAGTTTAGTAATAGAAACTATGTTATGTTTCTGATAATTTTGTTAGCATTTGTTTTAATAATCATTGTTGTCCATTCACGTTGTGATATTGAAAACTCATCCTTCAAGGATATTTTTGAAATGAAATAAGCAAAATGCCAAAACTCATAAGTCATCCTACGTCATCAAGATGCAAGGCTTGTACATTATGAGTAACATTTTCATAAATCCAATCATGTCATTTCACTTCATTTTTAGCACAGTTTTTCTAGCTGAGTACAAATGTTTGGAATTCAGTCATCTCAGCCCATTTCAAAGTCTGCCCTCTGAAAACTTGACTAGTTGAGTAAAAATTTTCATGTAAAATATTTGGTCTTCAAGCAGCATTTCCGTTGATAAATATTGTTAGGAAACCTCAGGGAATTACCGATCATGGAATCAAAAGTGCAAACCAGACCAAAAAAATCAAATATGAAATAAAATAAGGAAATGGACATAGGTCACCACAAGGATGACCAAAATATAACCTAAAAGCTTTTCACAAATGTCACCCTCACTCCATATCATGCTTTATGTATCCTCACTTACGAGTGGCAAAATTTATGATCACCTTGACAACAGTAGGAATTTCACATTGCTTGTTTATGAATGATATTTGGTAAAATGGCTGAGTTATGATGTGTGGAATGTAATCTGGTAGTAAGACAGAGGTAAGAGGCAATGCAATGTGACGGTTGTGACAAATGGTGTCACAGGAAATGTGGTGCTGAGATACCCAGGGATTTGTATAGACAAATGGTCAGAAAATCCCCAAATGTGTTTACGTTTATATATTTTACATTTACATCTAATTTTGTAATTTTAACTGGTGAATGCACAATATTATGGCAAAGTATGAATTTATTATGTTAAAATGCCTACAAAGAAATAAATTTAACAACTATTGGTTGCATTTATATTTTACTGATCATTGGTCGACAGTGTGTCAGCGAGCGATAATACCAAAGTTTGCGAACATCGTTCCAGCATTAATATCTATCTTCTTATTTGTAGTAAAATAATGACAGAAGTAAATGTCAGATATCTTAAAAAGTATTAAAGTTGAGCAAATCTTTTCAAATATATTATTCATTATTAATCATTTTAGATAAGCTATCACATGATAAAGTTTCAGACCTGTTGCACATTTTATAGCCGAGTAATAACTACCGGGGTTTTTCAATTGACAAAATGCAGGTACAATGTTAATTTAAAATTAAAACATCAACAATGCAAGTACCAAATGAACACACCCAGCTCTCAAGTCCGCGTAATATTTTGAGTAAAAATAATGATATCCATGAATATGGATTAAAAAAGTGACAATTGGAGGGTCACATATATGACACAAATATATTAAATTATTTTATCAGTGACCACCAACCTCTATGTTTAGTGCATAAAAACGATATTTCTTCAATTGTCGCCCACTCAGTAACCCATAGACCGTGAATTTTAGCTTCCTTCATCTATCCAAATCCCTCGATTATCCAACCGGATTGTATGTCTCCCATTGGGTTTGGATAATCGAGGTTCTACTGTACTTTGAAATTCTTACTGTTAAGCAAATCTATTGTAACTCCAAAACTATTGCAGTTAGACTATTTTTGTAAGATATCCCATCTACCAGATGGCACATAGTTTGGAGCTCCATTGGATGTAATAAACGAGTTATTGCTATTGCTGTTTTCTCATTTGTAGCTAAATCACAGAAGACGTAAAATGTGTAATATACCTAAAAACTTTACAGTTAGGCCAATCTTTTCAAATATGTTATTCATTGGATTTTTGATAAGATATATACTACTTTTACATTATTGTATTCACTGGAGCTATACTCATTTTGCCAATGAGAAACTCGCTTGTAACTTCAAAAGTATTCAGTTTATAGCTTTTTATAATATATGTATTTCAGCTACATTTTGGTGTTCTGTGTCATGGCAAATTTTCAGAGCTATGGCTCCACAGCTGAGTAATAGTTGCTTTGCTATTTTGCTAATGAGTAAATTGCTTGTAACTTCAAAGTATTAAATTTAGAGGTTTTTTTATCAAATATGTTGTTCATCTACGTTGTATGTTCTGTGTCATGAATTGTCAGAATTGTAGCTATAATACTGAGTAATATCTATCTACTTTCACATTTTTTCACTGAGTAAGTCATTTTTAAGTTCAAAAATATTCAATTAAAATATTTTATCCTTAGGGTACTAAGGACTACTCCTCTAGGACATCTGAAAAATTTTGACCTTTCCAGATTTTGACCGGCATCTTGAATTTTGGCGAAAATGGAAAATGACATTTATCTCGAAAACAGTTACAGATAGTGCAATTTCAGTCAAAATTTGGACCCAAAAGGTACTAAACACTACTCCTCTAGGACCTAATTGAGCTATCTGAATAACACATACTTTGCTAATATGGTAATGAGTAAATTACTTGTAACTTAAATTTAAGTATTAAATTTAGTGGTTTTAGTAAAATATGCTTTTCATCAACTTTTTGATGTTCTGTGTCACGGCAAATTTTCAGCCAATGAGTAAGTCACTTGTTCTCTATTATTACTGATCCTAAGGCTTGAGATCAAGACTGCGGCAGCAGTCTTATTATGAGATTACTCTGAGGTTTGAATTTGAAGTTCTGATATCAAAATTCTGACAGATTTAGGGTTTTTGATTTCCTTGAGTCAGAAAGTGCAATCCATCAGAAAGTCAAATCCTGCTGTTATTTAATTAAGCGTCCCTTGAAAATGGCACTTATTTGTTTTCATGATGAGTTTCAACACCTTCGCCACTGCATTATTGTCTCCCTTGAGTATCTCCTTTGTTAGTGGGTGGATTCTAACCATTTTTGGTAGTTATATACCTTATGCCATGATACTTATTTTTGAGCTTTGACCTTTATCAAGGTCACATGATCAAAAATATTTTTTTTAGCTGTACACCTGCTTGTCACCATTGCTCAACGAAAACTACTTACCTCAGGAGATTGTTATTTTGAGTATATGTCAATACTATCAAAATCTTAAGCTGAATAGATTTAGGAGCGATTGGACCATAGGAAATATTTGATGTGAAATCTAGTATCTGTGTATGTAAAAGTACATGGTGCAAAGTGAAAACTTTTTATGTATATTTTGCCTTATTTACAAAGAACCTGGCACTCCAGCAGGGGTGTTATTTCCTCTTATGATAAATGCCGGGGGGGGGGGGGGGGGGGGGGGGGAATTACATCCCAAACACCTCATTTTGCAATATCTGTTCCACACTGTTTAACATATTTAACAATGTGCTTCTGTGATGATTATTTCTGTATGAGAAAATTTCAGCAACATACTATTACCTTTTTCCCTTTCTTTAAACTTTAACACTTTTGATTTGTAAAGCTTACAGGGTGCTTTGTTTTTGTTTTCAAAAACCCTTTTCTTGTTTTAGTTTACAGATTAATGCTGTTATCTTGCTATTGAATTATCTTGTTTTAATACTTTATCTTCGCATACATTTTCTTTCTCTTAGACGTTATTTTCTCTACTTAAACATTATTTGGACCTTTATATAACTGTCACTTCGGAAAGTCTCCTGATCCTTGTTCTGTTTCACTACTTCTATGTCTCATGGTGTTGAAAAATATTATACGGGCATCTCTGATGGTATTATCAGATATTTACCTAATTCTTTTATTTTTACTTTGTTTTTCAGGCCACTTCTGGAGTAGGTAATGTATTTAGTTTGCAGTCAGGAGAAACTGATCTTCTTCGTGCATGTAAATCAGGCACCATGATATCAAGCACTCCTCCTCCAGATCCATATTCATTTGATTCTTCAAGTAAATGTGTCAGTAACAATGCTTTATTTGCCAATGGAATTGTAACCAGCCCATCTTCCGTTATATCCTACTATCCTTCTGAAAAGAAAACTGAAGAATTCAATTCACAAACTGATTTGTCTTTTAATGACCAAGAATCTTCAGTGTATAATTTAATTCCGACACCTAATTCTAGCCATCATTTAACGAATAAAGTTAACACGACACCAAAGAAAAAAAGACGGAGACAAAAGTCTGACTCGAGTGAAAGTGTGTCATCAATGGGTTCACCAGATGGCTCTCCAAGAATGCTTAAGAAAATTGGAAGAGTCATACAGACAACTCAGTCGGAAAAAGATTTGGATACAAAGGTTGATTATCTTTTGAAAAACATAATGCAGAAATTTCTCACTAAAGAAAAAGACACTTTAGAGTTGAATACTAATGCAGACCAAGAAAACTGTACCCAAAATAAAACTGACCAGGTATCCCCCAGGAAGATAAAATCCAAAAAACAGACTATAACGCAAAATGCATGTGAGGATCATTGTATTTCAAAAATTCATGTAGATAGCATGGAGAGATTGGATCACGCAAGAGTACAGTTCCCTTCAAATCTAGGAAATAGTGTTTCAAACTCCTTGCCCCAACCTTTTAATTGCAACACATTTGGAGTAAATATAAAATGTTCTAGTAGTTCTGAAATCCCTGTTACGTCAATTGACATAGGCCAGTGTTTTGGGAAATTGAGACATCCTGCAAGTTTTACAGCATCAAGTCCTGTGTCTGCAGAGTATGAATACAATCAGGATGTCCTGGACAATGCAATACAACAGGCAACAGGAGGGCAACCCTCAACTAGGTTTGCTGCAACTGAATCCAGCAAACAACCTCACAGTCACACTGCCAACACACGTGAAGGATATAAGGCTGCAGTGCAAAAGTATGAAGATTTTATGAAGGAACAGCAAAAACATGTGAAGAAACCTGAGATAAAGTGTACAGGAGTCAATGTGAGTGCAGGTGAGAAGGCTCATTCTTCCCCTCGTCCACACTCTTTTCCTAGAGTCCAAGTGAATTCACCATCACACACACAGAAAGAACAAACCAAAAATGACCAAGTCAACAAACTTCAGTATCCTTCAGAAAAACTAAGTGAATATGATTTGCATAATATTGCCCAATTATTGAAAGGAATGAAAGACCAATATTACACAGAATTTTACAAACAGTTGATGGAATTTTCTGCTGGTCAGAACCCTGACTGGCTTGTGAACTACCCAAATGTAGCAAATTTATTGGGGTTAGGTGCCAGTACAAATGACAGTAAGTATGACAAAGCATTGCAAATATTGCAGTATCTAAAAGCCATGAATTGCAGTTCATCTGAAACATCAGCAAATGCTGTTAGGGCGGGAGCGTTAATAAGTTCAACTAGCATGGGAGTGTTGTCACAGGTCAGTCCACAGCAGCCCACTCCAAAACAGCACAGCGTGGTCAGCAGCACCCCTCAGTGTCATGCAGTGTGTCCCTCTCCTCCCGACACAGCCATTCAACAACAATCACATGACACAGTCTCACTATCTAGTCACAACAAGCCTGGAAAGTATTCACCCAGACTCAATGGAACTCATGAGTATCATATTTATGACAACTGGGGACCCCAAAATTCTTCAAGTCTTCACACACAAGTCAAGGGGTCTCCTGAACTGAATTACACTTCCTCGGCAAGTATTCTTTTAAGCGAAGTAACATGCAAACCAGATGTAGGACATTTGACGCATCATAATGATAAAAATGATATCAACATTAAAAGAGAAATAGAAAAACCAAACTTTCGAAATAAACAGGATTATTTAGATCTGGGTGACATGAATGATATACAGCATTGCAACTTGAAGACTCCTAAAACTGAAGAGAAGATGGGTTTAAAAGATGGTGATGGAATCGTCCATGGCATTCCTAATATTAATATTCAGACAAGTCCTCTGGTGAATCGGCTGAAGAATAACACACAAGAGGAAATTCCTGAATGTGACTGCATGAGAAATAGTAAGTATGCTCAGATAATAGTAAGTTTACCAGACCTGATCATAATATGTATCTTTGGCCCAGTTGTTTGAGGAAATGAAATATATTTGAGCTATCTTTGAAAAGGGCGCATGCTCATTTTTGGGTCAAGTTTTCCCACCACTTCCACTGCCACATTTTTTGTCTCCATTTTATATCTCCCTTATTAGTGAGCATTTTCTAACCATTTTTGGCATGTATATGTTGTATTGAATGTAGGTAACTATTGAATGTATACATTCAATGGGTTAGTCATTGAATGTGTAGATTCAATAGCTTGGCCATTGAATGTACACATTCAATAGCAAGCAGCCAGTACACAATAGTTTAACTGTGGAATGTGTACATTCAACAGTCAAAGACATTGAATGTGTATATGAACTTGACAAATGAAATTAGCAATTGACACTGCATAAAGTGTCACTTATTTTTGTCATTTTCTTAATGCCACATCTGTTGATATCAACTTAAAAGTAAACTTTTACAATAAGTTTATTATCTGTAGGCAGTCACACAGTTGTGTCTTATAACAAACACGGTTTTTTCTAAAGTAAAAAATGTTTATTCAAATCGGTTTTCTAATTATACTGTCCAAATAAAATAGGGGTGCTATTGTGGGACTAATTACAATTAAATCCCCAAATTCCACACATAATTAGATGAATAATTGATGTCACATTTTAGAGTCATACGCTTAAAGACCATAAAATCACTACTTAGGCTTGAACTGTTTCTCTTTCATTCTTTGATTGTGAGGTAAAATGTGTTGATATTTGTGAATTAAAGTAGAGTTTTTTATACAGCTTTCATAATGGCTTTCATCAGAAAGGATTAATGTGCAGAAATTAGTAAATGTTCTATGCAGTAGCAGAATGATGCCATAAAAGCTTATTGTGTAGTAATAAGTGATTTACAAAATATAAAGACAGTAAAGAAAATAATGTGATGAAATATATAAAACTTATGTCATGACATTATATGTTTATTAATTTTAATGTTGTAGACTGATTCGTCAATATGTTAATTTGTGAAGTGTACCACCTTTATTCCTGTTAATTGGATATTGTTATGCTAGGAAATATCCAGTCTAGGTTATAAATTAAGTCTTTGCAATCTATATCAACATTTCATATTCAATTATTTATACATTCCATGACTTGGGTTATTGAATGTACACATTCAATGACTTTAGCCATTGAATCTACACATTCCACAGCTCAGCCATTGAATGTACACATTCAATAATTTACCCATTGAATGTACACATTCAATAGCTTGACCCATTGAATGTATACATTCAATGGTTATCCACATTCAATACAACATATATACCTTAGGCATTGGGAAATTTTTCCACATGTTTATATTTGATCTTTAACCTTTATCAGGGTCACATGATCCATAAATAATATTTTTTTTCAGATACACCAGTTCTGCATCACCACTCTGCCAAAACTAGATACAACAGTAGAGTGTTATTTTAGATTTATGTTGACACTAATGCTGGGAGATCGCTGTGATTTTTCCTGTCGATGTTCGAATTGGAATAGTGTGAACAAAGATCGAACATTGCCGATCATGGAGTCAGAAGTGTGAACCAGACCCCAAAAAATCAAATATTAATAAAAACAACGAAAATAGATATAAATTATCAGAAATATAACCCAAAAAAGTTTTTGACAAACGTCTTCCTCAATCCACGCCATGCTTTCTGTATCCTTGCTTGTGACTGGCTCATTTAATAATCACCTTGACAACAGTGGGAAAACCCCAAAGTGTTTTCTGTTTACTTTATGCTTTTGCATTTACGGCTAGTTTTGTGATTTAAACTGGTAAATGCACAAAATTTTCGCCAAATATGATTTTTAATATGACAGAAAGGCTACAAAGAATTGAAACAAATGTGTTTAGCAAACATCGGTTTTATTTATAGTTTACCGATCATTGCTCGACAATGAGCCAGCGAGCGATAATAACGAAGTTTGCAAACATCGTCCCAGCACTAGTTGACACTATCAAAATCAGGAGCTGCTAAGAGTTTTGGAGCAATTGGTCAAAAGTTGAGCAATTTATGAGCGTTTCTATACTGGTAGTAATCAGAAATTTAAAATTCATCAGAGCCTGTAGCCAAAAAATATAAAGATAAAAGCCTTGAATGATAGGAATTAGCTAAAATCACCATATAAAATAGTGAATACCACGTCTTTTTTGATGTTCTGTGTCATGGCAAATTTTCAGAGTTGATGCTGAGTAATTGTTAATTTGACATTTTATCAATGAGTAAGTCGCTTGTAACTTCAAAAGTATTAAATTTAGAGGTTTTGTTTAATCTATTGTCATATTTAAAAGAGGACAATCAGTCAGCTGACATTATGTCGTCACTCTACTCTGTTGGCGCACACGTCCGCATGAACAACTTCTCCAAAACTACAAGGTCTAGAGACATGCTGTTTTTTTAAAAAGATACCTTATCTATCGGGGATGAAAAATTGTTCAAGGCATGCAAATCTGTCTGTTTGCTAGACGTTACAAGGGAGGTACCCCCCACAAAAAGTGTGAAAATTTCAACACTTTATCACAATTTTCTCAGTGACTATTGCAGGGATTTCTCTCATATCTTGCACATATGTACTAGGCCACAAGTAGATTCCCTTGTGTGAGTATCAGACCTTGATCTTTCTTAATTATTTTTTTATGAATTTTTAAAATAATTTTTAATGCATTAACATTCATGAAATCATGCACTGAATCACTAATAACTTGAAAAGTATTGCATTTAGAGCATTTTGTTAAAATATGTTATTCAGCTACTTTATCCATAGCTACTACATGGTGAGTAACTTGGGTGTCTATCTCAATAGCTAAGTGAGTAATAGCTACTTTTTGACTTTTCAGTAACTTCTGCCATGAGTAAAATGACTTATAACTTGAAAACTACTGCATTTAGAGAATTGCGTATAAATATGTTGTTCACCTACTTTTGGGTCAGCTATAACATAGTAAAATTTCAGACCTGCAGCTCTTTCCATAGCTGAGTGATAGCTACTTTAATGCTATCACTGTTGAGTAAATCAGTTGTAACTTCAAAACTATTGCATTTAGAATATTTTCTTTAAATATCTTATTCACCTACTTATTGTATCCACCGGTGGATACTATGGATTTCGCTTCGTTGCGCCGACGCCGCAATGTGTAGAGAGATTTCACTGTTACAAAAACAATGTTATAGCTAGCCTTCTCAAATTTGCAGGATATATTCATAACTATAAAATCTTGCCTGGGAATACTTTTGGCCTCATTTTGAAAAACAAGATGGCCGCCATGGGCGTTTTTTTCGACTTTCAGCACGGACTTTTACTGGCCATGTAGAGCAAAGGGTATTATAGGTAGAGATCTCAAATGCGCAGGGTATGTTCCTCATTACAAAATCTTGACTGGGAATATTTTTGGTCTCATTTTGAAAAACAAGATGGCCACCACGGGCGTTTCTTTGTCAGTCATGAAAAGTGCTAATATCTCCCTTAATATTGGTCCCAGGGTTTTGGGATGGTAAACCAACCTATAGGAAATCATGGGATGTGAATCTTTTGGTGTTGTCAGATTTGACCTTGGACCCCTCCTTCAAGGTTAAACAAGGATATCCAAACTTAAAAGTAGTTATAACTCGCTTATTATTAAGCGTCCCGCAAGGGACGCTTGTTTGTGTATGGGAGAGCTTCAGGCTCCGGCGGCTCCGCATTTTGTTTTCCTTATAACTCTGTAACCGTTAGGTGGATTCTTTTCAAATTTGGCAGGTTTAGGCAGTAGCCTTGGGGAATTTTTTTGAATATGCTGCAGTGACATTTCAACCAATCAGAGAGGTCACATGACCAAAAATGTCTTTTTTCGATGGGGAAGCTTGTCCGGATGATAACTTGAAAGGAATTTTATCAATTCACCTGAAACTTGGCAAATACATTCATTCTATTAAAATCTGGAAATCATTAGATTTTGGCATTGATTGGTCAAGAAATGGCCGAGTAATTAATGATTAATTAATCATTACGAATTTTCCAAATAAGGAAAACACAAAAATGCTTATATCTCGAAAACCGTGCTAGATAGAGCGATTTCGACGAAATTTTTGACCCGCAGGGTATCTCTGCGGAGTAGTTTTCCCAATTTTCAAAAAATTTTTGTCTCGCCCAAAATGGCGGCCATTTTGAATTTTCGAAATTTTCGCAAAAATTGCAAAACACAAAAATGCTTATATCTCAAAAACCATGCTAGATAGAGCAATTTCGACAAAATTTTTGACCCGCAGGATATGTCTGCGGAGTACTTTTCCCAATTTTCAAAAAATTTTTGTCTCGCCAAAAATGGCGGCCATTTTGAATTTTCGAAATTTTCGCAAAAATTGCAAAACACAAAAATGCTTATATCTCGAAAACCGTGCTAGATAGAGCGATTTCGACGAAATTTTTGATCCACAGGGTATCTCTGCGGAGTACTTTTCCCAATTTTCAAAAAATTTTTGTCTCGCCCAAAATGGCGGCCATTTTGAATTTTCGAAATTTTTTCGCAAAAATTGCAAAACACAAAAATGCTTATATCTCAAAAACCATGCTAGATAGAGCAATTTCGACAAAATTTTTGACCCGCAGGATATGTCTGCGGAGTACTTTTCCCAATTTTCAAAAAATTTTTGTCTCGCCAAAAATGGCGGCCATTTTGAATTTTCGAAATTTTCGCAAAAATTGCAAAACACAAAAATGCTTATATCTCGAAAACCGTGCTAGATAGAGCGATTTCGACGAAATTTTTGATCCGCAGGGTATCTCTGCAGAGTAGTTATCCCAATTTTGAAAAAAATTTTCTCTCGCCAAAAATGGCGGCCATTTTGAATTTTCGAATTTTTCGCAAAAATTGCAAAACACAAAAATGCTTATATCTCAAAAACCGTGCTAGATAGAGCAATTTCGACAAAATTTTTGACCCGCAGGATATCTCTGCGGAGTACTTTTCCCAATTTTCAAAAAAAATTTCTCGCCAAAAATGGCGGCCATTTTGAATTTTCGAAATTTTCGCAAAAATTGCAAAACACAAAAATGCTTATATCTCGAAAACCGTGCTAGATAGAGCGATTTCGACAAAATTTTTGACCCACAGGGTATCTCTGCAGAGTAGTTATCCCAGTTTTGAAAAAAATTTTGTCTCGCCAAAAATGGCGGCCATTTTGAATTTTCGAATTTTTCGCAAAAATTGCAAAACACAAAAATGCTTATATCTCAAAAACCGTGCTAGATAGACAGGGTATCTCTGCGGAGTACTTTTCCCAATTTTCAAAAAATTTTTATCTCGCCAAAAATGGCGGCCATTTTGAATTTTCGAAATTTTCGCAAAAATTGCAAAACACAAAAATGCTTATATCTCGAAAACCGTGCTAGATAGAGCGATTTCGACGAAATTTTTAAACCGCAGGGTATCTCTGCAGAGTAGTTATCCCAATTTTGAAAAAATTTTTGTCTCGCCAAAAATGGCGGCCATTTTGAATTTTCGAATTTTTCGCAAAAATTGCAAAACATAAAAATGCTTATATCTCGAAAACCCTGCTAGATAGAGCGATTTCGACGAAATTTTTGACCCGCAGGGTATCTCTGCAGAGTAGCCATGCCAATTTTCAAACAAAAAATTTCTCGCAAAAAATGGCGGCCATTTTGAATTTTCGAATTTTTCGCAAAATTGCAAAACACAAAAATGCTTATATCTCGAAAACCGTGCTAGATAGAGCGATTTCGACGAAATTTTTGACCCACAGGGTATCTATGCAGAGTAGCCATGCCAATTTTCAAAAAAATTTTATCTTGCCAAAAATGGCGGCCATTTTGAATTTTCGAATTTTTGCGCAAAAATTGCAAAACACAAAAATGCTAATATTTCGAAAACCGTGCTACATAGAGCGATTTCAACAAAATTTTTTATCTTCAGGGTATCTCTGCAGAGCAGCTATCCCAAAGAGCTTTCACTTGGTGAAGTTTCAGACCCATAGCTAATTGCTCACCTACTCAAAAAGAGTAAATGCGAATTACCTCTAAAAGTATTGCAGATGGCCAATTTTTCTCAAATAACTCATTCACCTACTTTTGGAAGAGCTTTCACATGGTGAAGTTTCAGACCCATAGCCAATTACTCACCTACTCAAAATGAGTAAATGCGAATTATCTCTAAAAGTATTGCAGATAGCCAATTTTTCTCAAATAACTCATTCACCTACTTTTGGGAGAGCTTTCACATGGTGAAGTTTCAGACCCATAGCTAATTATTTACCTACTCAAAATGAGTAAATGCTAATTATCTGTAAAAGTATTGCGGATACCCAATTTTTATCAAATAACTCATTCATCTACTTGTGGGAGAGATTTCACATGGTGAAGTTTCAGACCCATAGCTAATTACTCACCTACTCAAAATGAGTAAATGCGAATTATCTCTAAAAGTATTGCAGATAGCCAATTTTTCTCAAATTAATCATTCACCTACTTTTGGGAGAGCTTTAGTTTCAGACCCATAGCTAATTACTCACCTACTCAAAATGAGTAAATGTGAATTATCTCTAAAAGTATTGCAGATAGCCAATTTTTCTCAAATAACTCATTCACCTACTTTTGGCAGAGCTTTCACTCTGTTAAGTTTCAGACCCATAGCTAATTACTCACCTACTCAAAATGAGTAAATGCGAATTATCTCTAAAAGTATTGCAGATAGCCAATTTTTGTCAAATTAATCATTCACCTACTTTTGGGAGAGCTTTCACTTGGTGAAGTTTCAGACCCATAGCTAATTACTCACCTACTCAAAATGAGTAAATGCGAATTATCTGTAAAAGTATTGCAGATAGCCAATTTTTCTCAAATAACTCATTCACCTACTTTTGGGAGAGCTTTCACTCTGTGAAGTTTCAGACCCATAGCTAATTACTCACCTACTCAAAATGAGTAAATGCGAATTATCTCTAAAAGTATTGCAGATAGCCAATTTTTCTCAAATAACTCATTCACCTACTTTTGGGAGAGCTTTCACTTGGTGAAGTTTCAGACCCATAGCTAATTGCTCACCTACTCAAAAAGAGTAAATGCGAATTACCTCTAAAAGTATTGCAGATGGCCAATTTTTCTCAAATAACTCATTCACCTACTTTTGGAAGAGCTTTCACATGGTGAAGTTTCAGACCCATAGCCAATTACTCACCTACTCAAAATGAGTAAATGCGAATTATCTCTAAAAGTATTGCAGATAGCCAATTTTTCTCAAATAACTCATTCACCTACTTTTGGGAGAGCTTTCACATGGTGAAGTTTCAGACCCATAGCTAATTATTTACCTACTCAAAATGAGTAAATGCTAATTATCTGTAAAAGTATTGCGGATACCCAATTTTTATCAAATAACTCATTCATCTACTTGTGGGAGAGATTTCACATGGTGAAGTTTCAGACCCATAGCTAATTACTCACCTACTCAAAATGAGTAAATGCGAATTATCTCTAAAAGTATTGCAGATAGCCAATTTTTCTCAAATTAATCATTCACCTACTTTTGGGAGAGCTTTAGTTTCAGACCCATAGCTAATTACTCACCTACTCAAAATGAGTAAATGTGAATTATCTCTAAAAGTATTGCAGATAGCCAATTTTTCTCAAATAACTCATTCACCTACTTTTGGCAGAGCTTTCACTCTGTTAAGTTTCAGACCCATAGCTAATTACTCACCTACTCAAAATGAGTAAATGCGAATTATCTCTAAAAGTATTGCAGATAGCCAATTTTTGTCAAATTAATCATTCACCTACTTTTGGGAGAGCTTTCACTTGGTGAAGTTTCAGACCCATAGCTAATTACTCACCTACTCAAAATGAGTAAATGCGAATTATCTGTAAAAGTATTGCAGATAGCCAATTTTTCTCAAATAACTCATTCACCTACTTTTGGGAGAGCTTTCACTCTGTGAAGTTTCAGACCCATAGCTAATTACTCACCTACTCAAAATGAGTAAATGCGAATTATCTCTAAAAGTATTGCAGATAGCCAATTTTTCTCAAATAACTCATTCACCTACTTTTGGGAGAGCTTTCACTTGGTGAAGTTTCAGACCCATAGCTAATTACTCACCTACTGAAAATGAGTAAATGTGAATTATCTCTTAAAGTATTGCAGATAGCCAATTTTTCTCAAATAACTCATTCACCTACTTTTGGGAGAGCTTTCACTTGGTGAAGTTTCAGACCCATAGCTAATTACTCACCTACTCAAAATGAGCAAATGCGAATTATCTCTAAAAGTATTGCAGATAGCCAATTTTTCTCAAATAACTCATTCACCTACTTTTGGGAGAGCTTTCACTCTGTGAAGTTTCAGACCCATAGCTAATTACTCACCTACTCAAAATGAGTAAATGCGAATTATCTCTAAAAGTATTGCAGATAGCCAATTTTTCTCAAATTAATCATTCACCTACTTTTGGGAGAGCTTTCACTTGGTGAAGTTTCAGACCCATAGCTAATTACTCGTCTACTCAAAATGAGTAAATGCGAATTATCTCTAAAAGTATTGCAGATAGCCAATTTTTCTCAAATAACTCATTCACCTACTTTTGGGAGAGCTTTCACTTGGTGAAGTTTCAGACCCATAGCTAATTACTCACCTACTCAAAATGAGTAAATGCGAATTATCTCTAAAAATATTGCAGATAGCCAATTTTTCTCAAATAAATCATTCACCTACTTTTGGCAGAGCTTTCACTTGGTGAAGTTTCAGACCCATAGCTAATTATTCACCTACTTAAAATGAGTAAATGTGAATTATCTCTAAAAGTATTGCAGATAGCCAATTTTTCTCAAATAACTCATTCACCTACTTTTGGGAGAGCTTTCACTCTGTGAAGTTTCAGACCCATAGCTATTTATTCACCTACTCAAAATGAGTAAATGCTAATTATCTGTAAAAGTATTGCGGATACCCAATTTTTATCAAATACTCCTTCATCTACTTGTGGAAGAGCTTTCACATGGTGAAGTTTCAGACCCATAGCTAATTACTCACCTACTCAAAATGAGTAAATGCGAATTATCTCTAAAAGTATTGCAGATAGCCAATTTTTCTCAAATAACTCATTCACCTACTTTTGGGAGAGCTTTCACTTGAAGTTTCAGACCCATAGATAATTATTCACCTACTCAAAATGAGTAAATGTGAATTATCTCTTAATAGTATTGCAGATAGCCAATTTTTCTCAAATAACTCATTCACCTACTTTTGGAAGACCTTTCACACACGAAAATGAAAAATTGTGAATATCTCGGAAAAGCTATTTCTTCTGCTTTAATGCTCGGCGGGAGATACACACCACGGCAGTGGTCTTGACAAAAAATTTTGTCTCCCCAAAAATGGTGGCCATTTTGAATTTTCAAAGTTTTTGCAAAACACAAAAATGCTTATATCTCGAAAACCGTGCTATATGGAGCGAACTCAACAAAATTTTGGACCTGCTGGGTATGTCTGCAGAGTAGCCATGCCAATTTTCAAAATATTTTTGTCTCGCCAAATATAGCGGACATTTTTAATTTTTTTATTTTTTGCAAAACACAAAAATGCTTATATCTTGAAAACCGTGCTAGATAGAGCAGACTGCGCTGACTTTGGTTGCCACAACAGTATAAGGCTAGAAACGAAGCATTTTCTTAATACTTTAGCACTCACCTTTATATCCTTTTCGGGACGCTTTGTTTTTGCTATGCAAAAACATTATCTTTTTTTTTTGCGAGCGATCCTCTAGTTGGTCCTAGAGGTTTGGGATGGTAAACCAACCTATAGGAAATCATGGGCTGGGAATCGTTTAGTGTGGTCAGATTTGTCCTTGGACCCCTCCTTCAAGGTCAAACGAGAATAGCCAAACTTAAAAGTGCTGATAACTTGCTTATTATTGGTTGTACAGGTTTGGGATGGTAAATCAACTTCTAGGAAATCCTGGGCTGGGAATCTTTTGATGTGGTCTGATTTGACCTTGGACCTGTCCTTCAAGGTCGAACAAGGATAGCCAAAC
This sequence comes from Sabellastarte sp. h YS-2021, assembly GCA_964017235.1. Lineage (NCBI taxonomy): Eukaryota > Metazoa > Annelida > Polychaeta > Sabellida > Sabellidae > Sabellastarte > Sabellastarte sp. h YS-2021. The sequence continues at coordinate 95,456,464 of OZ024931.1, read as the reverse complement.
TTAAAAGTGCTGATAACTTGCTTATTATTGGTCGTACAGGTTTGGGATGGTAAATCAACTTCTAGGAAATCCTGGGCTGGGAATCTTCTGGTGTGGTATTTACAGTCTTTTGTTTAAATTAGTTTCCTTACCTATACATGGATCAGCTATAACATAGTAAAATTGCAGACCTGTAGCTCATTGCAAAGCGGAGCAATAGCTACTTCGAGGTTTTTAATGTTGAGTCAATCAGTTGTTACTTCCAAACTATTGCATTTAGAATATTTTCTTTAAATATGTTATTCATCTACTTTTCAGTCACCTATAACATAGTGAAATTACAGACCTTTATCTCATTGGATAGCAGAGCAATAGCTACATTCAGGTTTTCACTATTGAGTAAATTGAAACTTGTTAACTATTGCATATACGTTGTATAGTATTTTCTTTAAATGTGTTTTCCACCTACTTTTGGGTCAGCAATACCACAGTATCAATTAACTTGGTATTTTGAATAATCTTAGTAAAAAAGCACAACTTTTGTTTTCCACCTACTTTTGGGTCAGCAATACCACAGTATCAATTAACTTATATTTTGAATAATCTTAGTAAAAAAGCACAACTTTTGTTCATCCACTCATTTAAAGCTCAAAGTTTGATGTTTAATTCTATGAAAAAATTTATCTATCCTTCGCAAGAATGGGGACTGCTAAAATTTTCAAAACTTTTTCAAAATGTTAGGTGATCAAATTAAAATAATCTCAGCAAATTGTCAGGGTTTAAGAGATAGCTCAAAAAGGGCGGATGTTTTGAACTACCTGCAACAAAAAAAGCCAAATATTATGTGTCTACAAGACACACATTTGATCTCTAAAGATATAAACAGCCTTAGATCTCTGTCAAAGTGTGAATGTCTTATAAGTGGCAAGAAGACAAATTCAAGAGGTGTTGCCATCTTATTTCAACACAATTTTGAATATAAGCTAATAGACCATGGATCTGATGATAATGGCAACTTTCTCTATGTGGACATAAATATAGGTTCAATCTCATTGCGAGTTATAAACTTATATGCTCCTAATACAGACACACCATCCTTTTTTCAAGATATCAGTAGTTTAATTGAAGAAAATACCTTGGATCATCTCCTATTGTGCGGAGATTTCAACTTAGTGTTGAGTCCTGAGATGGATAGCTCAAATTATGTCAGCATTAACAATCCAAGATCAAGAGAGGTTCTACTAGACACAATAAATTTGCATAACTTAAAAGATGCTTTTAGACACTTTCATCCTAATATGAGAAGATACACATGGCGTCGCAAAAATCCGATAAAACAAGCCCGCCTAGACTATTTCATTGTTTCTAATGCTTTTACTGACCTTCTTAGTCAATGCAACATTCTCCCAGGATATAGATCTGATCATTCAATTCTTGAGTTAAATATGGAAATCAGTAAATTTGAAAGAGGTAAGGGATTATGGAAGCTGAACTGTAATTTGCTTACAAATGCTGACTATGTGAATTTAGTCAACGGTACTATCCAGGAAGTGAAATTACAGTATGCTGTTCCAGTTTACAGCTTAGATTTTCTTAATTCTACTTCTGATTTTGATTTATTTTTTACAATTGAAGAAGACCTCCTTCTTGAAATAATACTTTTTAAAATTAGAGCTAAAACTATAAAATTTGCATCAACACTGAGGAAAGCTGAAAGGTCATTAGAATTAGACCTAATTAATAAGATTGGCGCTTTTGAAAAAGATGAAGCTTTAAAAAATTCAACATTAGAAATTGATAATCTCAAGAAAAAATTACAAAGTCTAAGAGAATCAAAATTAAAAGGCAATTTTGTACGCTCACGGTTACAATGGCTGCAATTTGGTGAAAAGCCATCTCAATATTTTTGTTCCCTTGAGCATAAACACTATGTGGATAAAACTATCAGAAAGATTTGCTGTGATAATGGAGAAATAATAACAGAACAGAGAAAAATATTGCACCAAGTTAAGGAATATTATGTCAAATTATTCAAAAACAAAGATTCAGAGCTGGATACTACTAAACTTTCTGAAGTCATTGATCTATCCCAAATTAAAAAATTAACCCATTCTCAAGCATTGCAATTAGAAGGACCAGTTACTTTGACAGAACTGGGAAATGCATTAAAAAGTATGAAAAACAACAAAACGCCAGGCATAGATGGTTTTCCATCCGAATTTTTTAAGGTGTTCTGGTGTAAACTGAAATCTTTAATTTTAAAAGCTTTTAACTTATCCTACCAAAAGAAGACATTGTCAGTTACACTACGACAATCAATTATAAATTGTATACCAAAAGGAGATAAGCCAAGGCATTTCCTAAAGAACTGGAGACCAATTTCATTACTTTGTGTCTTGTACAAATTAATATCCACTGTTGTGGCAAATAGATTAAAAACAGTTCTTCATTATTTAATTTCGGAATCTCAGTGTGGTTTTATGCAAGGCCGATATATAGGTGAAGTAACAAGATTAATTTATGATATCATGAATTACACTGAAAAAAACAAAATAGATGGATTGTTGATGCTGATAGACTTTGAGAAGGCCTTTGATTCAATATCATGGAGTTTTATGTTTAATGTTTTAGAAAAACTTGGTTTTGGCCAAGGATTCATAGAATGGATCAAAATTTTAAATAAAAATATAACTGCTTCAGTTATACAAGCGGGTGTAAAGTCTGAATTTTTTAAAATTGAAATAGGCTGCAAGCAGGGTGATCCAATAGCTGCATATTTATTCATTTTATGTACTCAAATAATGACCTATATGATCACCCAAAACAAAGAAATAAAAGGATTAATCATTGCAAATCATAATATTAAACTCTGCCAATTTGCTGATGATACCACCCTTATATTAAATGGATCTGACCAATCCTTACAAGCTGCACTAAATACAATCGAAATTTTTGGCTCATTCTCGGGGTTGAAAATGAATACTACAAAAACTACAGTGATATGGATCGGCAGGAAAAAGCATTCTAGAGATAAACTAAACGTAACCTCGAAATTAGAATGGGGAACAAACAGCTTTAAGCTACTAGGACTGCAGTTTTCAGTTGACTTGGAAAAAATCCCATCTATGAATTATACATGCGCCTTGGAAAAAGCAAGGAAACTCTTACTAAATTGGAACAAACGAACTTTAACTCCTTTAGGTAAAATCACAGTAATAAAGACTTTTATTCTTTCACAGTTCATTCATCTCTTTTCAAATATTCCTTTACCAAACAGAGGTTTTATAAATACATTAAACGGAATGTTTTTTAGTTATATATGGAATAATAAGCCAGATAAAATAAAACGTTTATATATTATGCAGGATTACCAAGATGCTGGACTCAGAATGGTAAATTTAGATAACTTTATCCATGCTTTGAAACTATCTTGGATATACAGACTGTTTAGAGGTGGACAAAGTGCTTTTATCCCAGTTTTTGAACAATCCATATCTCCAATTGATAAGCTTCTTAAGTTTGGTTCAGATTGGCCAAAAATATTGATTAAAAGGACTGGAAATGTTTTTTGGAATGATGTTTTTCATTCCTATATAAAATTATGTGAGAAAACTAAAATTGAGAGTAATGATGATATTCTGGCATCTCCACTCTGGTACAATCCAATGATCTCATCAAATACACTTTTTTTTCCAGATTGGTTTAAAAAAGGGATTATAACGGTGGGTGATATAGTGGATAATAATGGCTGTGTTCTATCTCAACAAGAGATTCAAAGAGCTTTTAATATCCAAAGAATCAATTTTTTAGATTACTATCGTTTAAAAATTGTAATCGATAAATTCATTAAGGAACATAAAACTAGAGACTCCTTTAATTTTTTGCAGCCATGTATTTTAAACTCCATAAGAATTATTCTATCCGGTGGCAAAGGCACAAAGTATTTTTATGAGAATTTAAATAAAAGACATCTTACCTTAATATTTAAGCAAAAATGGCATGATGATCTAAAAGTGGACTTAAAAGACGATATTTGGAGACAGTTATTCAGAATTTGCTTTAAAACTATACAAGATCCATATTTTAAATGGTTTCAGTACAGAATAATGCATAGAATACTCGGAACACAGATAATTCTTCATAAAATGGGTGTGGCAGACTCTAATAAATGCTTACTATGTAGATCCACATCAGAGGAAACTCTCCATCTATTTTTTTCTTGCCCAAAAGCTAACCAATTATGGCATCAGTTGGAAAATAGAATTTTCAATAAAACTGGATTTTACATTCAGTTCAGTCCTGAGGATGTTCTTTTGGGATACATCCATCATAATTCAAATTCTGCGGCAATAAATACATTAATAATGGTTATAAAATGCTATATATATACATGCTCCAGGAAAGGCTTCAATATTAGTATTGATGGAGCACTTATCAAATGTAAAAATATATATGATGAGCAAAAGTTGCTTGCTTCTCTAGAATTCCAAAGTGATAAATTTCTAAAACAATGGCAACAAATGAAGAATGTATTTTGAAAAAAAAAAATGTATTTTCGGTGTATTATGGTATTGTAAATTAACCAGTTGTATTACTTTGCTATGAGTGAACTAAAATAGGTGAATCAATTGAACATAATGTAGTTGTATAGTTTACCACTGCTAAATATTTTTTTCTTAAATTATGTAAACTGATGTAATTCAATGTGTAACCTGTACTTTCTTGTATACCATTTGAAATGTTTTTCTTTGTTTTTCTTGATGTTTTAGTTTGTTATTTTTTTTTGTCATGTAAATATATTTTGTTATATTAAAAAAAAAAAAAAAAAAAAAAAAAAAAAAAATTAACTTGGTGCTTCTGTGTACCGTTTGCAGGGCACAACTTTTGTGCCTTTTTTTACCCCACAGCCCTTAAGGGCTGTCTGGGGATTGTTTTCACCCATGGTGTCCGGATGGGCGGGCCGGCGGCGGGAAATAGTTTGTCCGGGCTGTATCTCAGAAACCGTAAGGTCTAGGAAGTTCATACTTGGCAGGGACATTGGTTGGGGGGTGTAGGTGTGCAACGTCATGGTCTGACCTTGATTTGACCTTTGACCTTGCCGTAGTGACCTTGAGTTTGAAAATCTTGTCGGGGCTATATCTCGGCAACCATAAGGTGTAGGAAGTTGATACTTGGCAGGGACATTGGTTAGGGGGTGTAGGGGGTGTAGGGGTAACAAAACAGCAAAAATTAAAAATGACACGATCATAGGTAACATAAGTGATGGAGGCTTGAAAATGCCTGACATAATTTCTGTTCATAAAACAGCTAAGATATCTTGGATAAAAAGACTCTCAGATATGAGACAAAATAAGTGGAAAACCTTAATGTTAGATTTGTTGAACTTGAAATTTTCAAACCTAAACCATAAGCTACCATTAAATCAAACAAAGAATTGTAAATCTGCCTTTCATAAACAGGTGCTAGAAAACTGGATATACTTTAAAAATGTTGAACCAAGCTCAAAATGTGAAGTTCTTAATCAATATATTTTTAACTCTGTTTTCATACTAACAGATGGAAGCAGTTTGACACCAAAGATGTTTGGTCTGTGTAATACCACTAAAAATTATGGCACAAAGATAATTGATATTATAAATATGGCAACAGGAAAAACACTAGACAATACCAATTTAAATACAAATTGGATTGGAATTTAAACTTTTTACAATATCTAAGATTAAGAAATATTGTGAACACTTCAACATTTTTGGCTAAAATTACACATCAAGATCAAACTACGATTGGTGAAAGTAATAGACTACCAGACAAAATATATGGACGAGTGAGAACAAAATTGCAAGAAATAACAGAAATAAAGCCGCAACAGATATATCAAGAATTAATTAGTAGAACTGTCAAACAACCAACATCCCAAAATACATGGTCAAATCTATTTACATTCCTGGAAAATCATTCATGGGAAGACACTTACACCCTACCATTCAAAGTTATTAGTGAGCCATATTATCAAAGTTTTCAGTATAAAGTAATTCACAGAATTATAAACTGCAAAGAAAACTTGCACAAGTGGAAACTAACTGATAGTCCAAAGTGTGACTATTGCATGTCAATAGACACACTAGAACACTATTTATATTACTGTAGCAGTAGTAAAGTTTTCTGGGAAAAAATGTCCCAAAAAATAAAATACATTTTTGATATTAATATACATTTTACTGTTTGTGAAATTATGTTGGGGCTAAATTTATACCAAGACCCCCTATTTTACTGTATCAACTACCTCATACTTATAGGTAAATGGTACATAAACAAAGTTAAAAATTGCAAAAAGGAAATTAACTTTACCGAATTTTTAATAATTTTAAAGTCTAAGCTACATGTTCTACACAATATATACAATAAGAAAAACGAGTTGAATACATAAGAGACACATTTTTGCACTTTGTATGGATTATTGTGAGTGCATTCCTGTATACAAACTTGTCACAATGCATCAGAGTGTGCGTGTGTGTGTAGCGTCCCCTTTTTGTGTGTGTGTGCATCGTCTTTTTTTTGTGGCAAGTTGCGTGTATGAAAACAGTAATAATATGTCTATTTTTTTTTGTATGTGAAATTAATACGTACATATTAATTTTTTTCCATTGTTATACTATATACTCTATTGTAAATCATTATAGCTATGAATAAAAAAAAAAAAAAAAAAAAAAAAAGGTTAGGGGGTGTAGGTGTGCAACGTCATGGTCTGACCTTGATGTGACCTTTGACCTTGCTGTAGTGACCTTGACCTATAAAATCTTGTCCGGGCTATATCTCAGAAACCGTAAGGTGTAGGAAGTTGATACTTGGTAGGAACATTGGTTAGGAGTTGTAGGTGTGCAACGTCATGGTGTGACCTTGATTTGACCTTTGACCTTGCCGTAGTGAACTTGACCTATAAAACCTGGTCCGGGCTATATCTTGGAAACCGTAAAGTGTAGGAATCTGATACTTGGTAGGGACATTGGTTAGGGGGTGTAGGTGTGCTATGTCATAGTGTGACCTTGATTTGACCGTTGACCTTGCCGTAGTGAACTTGACCTATAAAACCTGGTCCAGGCTATATCTCAGAGACTGTAAGGTGTAGGAAGTTTATACTTGGTAGGGACATTGGTTGAGGGTTTTAGGTGTGCCACGTCATGGTGTGACACTGATTGACTTTTGACCTTGCTGTATTGACCTTTAAAATCTTGTTGCACCTTTGGGTCTGTATGTTGATGCAGAGTAAGCACTGTTAAAGTCATATTAGAATTCATTAAGAATTTCCTTTTGCAAGTTCCCATTGTAACAGATGGAATTTCATCAAGTGAGCCACAGGCTTTTCTCCAACACCACACATAAGCATTCATTGAATGTATTGCCACTTCTGTATGCATGGGTAATATTTAAAACATCCAAACCATAATTCGGCCATTTTTGGTTTACTGATAAATGCTGTCATTTTATTGTTGAGTTATCTTGTTTTAATACTTCATCTTTACATACGTTTCTTTTCCTTAGATATTATTTTCTCTACTTAAGCTTTATTTGGACCTTAATATAACTGACACTGCTCTGAAAGTATCTTGTACTGTTACACTACTTCTATATCTCATGGTGTTGATAAATATTTCCCCAGGCTGTGGGGTACGGGTATCTGATGCTATTTTTCACTTCTACTCTGAAACTCAAAGCACACAGTCAGCTGACACAGAGCCCGTTCATAGGCACTGATTGCTTGTTATGGAATAAACAACCGTGTTTTGAATGTACAGAAGTCTCTTTTTATATTTACATTTCTTCCATGTCCTGGTATTTTGAATGCACCAACTAGTGAAGCAATTAAAGCAATTGGTTGGATCCCATGTTTTGTGTGAGTTTTAAGTTCATAAATGTGGAAAATTTATAACTATCACCCGGGTACCCGCACATTAAAATCACTACCCACCCGGTCCCATGAAAATTAGTATATTGAGAACACTAGAACATACTGTGATTGTGTTCTATTGAACCAAAAGAAACAAAAAAAGATATGTGGCAGATTAACTCGACCACAGTGAACATTTGTTTCCAGCTACTGTTAACAGTGTGTCCCGGTTTAGTTGCTACTTAAATGCAGGTACCTAGATTTGACATTGTTTAATAATTTTTTAAAGCTTCCATTTTACTTGTAGACAGTTATGATGACCACAGAGATGGCCCATATTACACTCACTTGGGGGCAGGGAAAACTGTGAGCGAAGTGAGAGAAATCATGGAGAAGAGGTAAGAATGAAAGATGATCAAAAGATTGAAAAATCCTAACTAAATGATCTTTCGGTGTCTTTACCATTCTTCTGCTATTTAAAAATAAAAAAAAATTTTGGATGAATTTCTCTTATTGACACACATACCTTATCAGTGTTTGCAGTAGAGTTATGAAATGTGGGGTATCCATGGGGCATCCAAAATGGGGTACCACAGTGTGAAAATGTGGTACAAGTAACATTCTACACATATTCCTCAATAAACAATGATTATACACCTCCAGTTAATGCATCACTCCGCGACATCCGCGTTTGCATACATGTACGTGTCTGCGTGTACACCTTTTCCACAAAAAATACAAGGCCTAGAGACATGCTGTTTTTTTTTTTTTTTTTTTTTTTTTTGAAAGGTACCTTATCTATCGAGGATGAAAAATTGTTCAAGGTTGGCAGATCTGTCTGTTTGTCTGTTCCCCAGAGCCATTACAAGTGAAGTACGCCTACTCTAAGTATGAAAATTTCAAAACTTTATCACAATTTTCTCATTGACTATTTCAGTGATATCTCTGTTATCTTGCATATATTCCCTTGTGAGAGTATCAGGCCTGGATCTTTCTTAATTATTTTTTTATGAATTTTTAAAATAATTTAAAAAATTAAAATTCATGAAATCATGCACTAAATCACTTATTTTCTCATTAACTATAGCAGGGATTTGTCTCTTATCCTTCATTTATTTTCTAGGCTACAAGTAGATTACCTTGTCTAAGTATCAGTCCTGGGTCATTAAGCGTCCCGCAAGGGACGCTTGTTTGTGTATGGGAGACCTTCAGGCTCCGCCGGCTCCGCATTTTGTTTTCCTTATAACTCTGTAACCGTTAGGTGGATTCTTTTAAAATTTGGCAGGTTTAGGCAGTAGCCTTGGGGAATTTTTTTGAATATGCTGCAGTAACATTTCAACCAATCAGAGAGGTCACATGACCAAAAATGTCTTTTTTCGATGGGGAAGCTTGTCCGGATGATAACTTGAAAGGAATTTTATCAATTTACCTGAAACTTGGCAAATACATTCATTCTATTAAAATCTGGAAATCATTAGATTTTGGCATTGATTGGTTAAGAAATGGCCGAGTAATTAACGATTAATTAATCATTAATAGAGTGATTTCGACGAAATTTTTGACCCACAGGGTATCTCTGCAGAGTAGCCATGCCTATTTTCAAAAAAATTTTGTCTCGCCCAAAATGGTGGCCATTTTCGAATTTTTCGCAAAAATTGCAAAACATAAAAATGCTTATATCTTGAAAACCCTGCTAGATAGAGGGATTTCGATGAAATTTTTGAGCTACAGGGTATCTCTGCAGAGTAGCCATGTCAATTTTCAAAAAAATTTTATGTCGCAAAAAATGGCGGCATTTTGAATTTTCGAATTTTTCGCAAAAATTGCAAAGCATAAAAATGCTAATATCTCGAAAACCCTGCTAGATAGAGCGATTTCGACGCGAAATTTTTGACCCGTAGAGTATCTCTGCAGAGTAGCCATGCCAATTTTCAAAAAAAAAATTTCTCGCAAAAAAATGGTGGCCTTTTTGAATTTTTGAATTTTTTGCAAAATTGCAAAACATAAAAATGCTTACATCTCGAAAAACGTGCTAGATAGAGCGATTTCGACGAAATTTTTGACCCACAGGGTATCTTGCAGAGTAGCCATGCCAATTTTCAAAAAAATTTTATCTTTCCAAAATTGGCGGCCATTTTGAATTTTCGAATTTTTGCGCAAAAATTGCAAAACACAAAAATGCTAATATCTCGAAAACCGTGCTACATAGAGCGATTTTGACGAAATTTATGATCTTCAGGGTATCTCTGCAGAGCAGCTATCCCAAAGAGCTTTCACTCGGTGAAGTTTCAGACCCGTAGCTAATTATTCACCTACTCAAAATGAGTAAATGCTAATTATCTCTAAAACTATTGCGGATACTCAATTTTTATCAAATAACTCATTCATCTACTTTTGGGAGAGCTTTCACATGGTGAAGTTTCAGACCCGTAGATAGTTATGTCCACCCCACTGGGGGGTGGACATATTATTTTTGCTTTTTCCGCCGTCTGCCGTCCGGCGTCCCACTTGGTTTCCAGACATTTTAGGCAACAGTTCTTATCCTATCTTTACCAAATTTGGCATGCAGGTTCATTGGGTTAATAGCTTGTATGGGATTGCTTTTGGTGATGATAGCTCTATAGCTAACTGAGTAATAGCTACATTGCTACTTTTGAGTAGCTCTGTGGTTTCCAGACATTTTAAGGAATGCTATTAAGCCTAGCTTTCTGAAATTTGGTATGGAGGTTCATTGGGTTAATAGCTTGTATGGGATTGCTTTTGGGGGGAATTGCTTCATAGATGAGTGAGTAATTAATTAAATAAATGAGTAATTAGCTATTTTGAATACTGAAAAAGGCAAATGTGCTCATATCTCCTAAACCGTGCGAGATAGAGCGATTTCGTCGAAATTTTCGACCCACAGGGTATCTAAGGAATGTACTCTTTGCAATTTTCCAAAAATTTTCCCCTCCCCAAAAATGGCGGCCATTTTGAATTTTCGAATTTTTGCCAAAAATGGCAAAACACAAATTTGCTTCTATCTCCTTAACCGTGCGGGATAGAGCGATTTCGTCGAAATTTTCGACCCACAGGGTATCTAAGGAATGTACTCTTTGCAATTTTCAAAAAATTTTCCCCTCCCGAAAAAATGGCGGCCATTTTGAATTTTAAAATTTTTGCCAAAAATGGCAAAACAAAAATTTGCTTCTATCTCCTTAACGAGATAGAGCGATTTCGTCAAAATTTTCGCCCACAGGGTATCTGAGCATTGTAGTCTTGGCAGTTTTCAAAAAATTTTCCCCTCCCCAAAAATGGCGGCCATTTTGAATTTTAGAATTTTTGCCAAAAATGGCAAAACACAAAATTGCTTCTATCTCCTTAACCGTGCGAGATAGAGCGATTTCGTCGAAATTTTTGCCCTCAGGGTATCTAAGGAATGTAGTCTTTGCAATTTTCAAAAAATTTTCTCCTCCCCAAAAATGGCGGCCATTTTGAATTTTCGAATTTTTGCCAAAAATGGCAAAACACAAATTTGTTTCTATCTCCTTAACCGTGCAAGATAGAGCGATTTCGTTGAAATTTTCGACCCACAGGGTAGCTAAGGAATGTACTCTGTGCAATTTTCAAAAAAATTTTCCCCTCCCCAAAAATGGCGGCCATTTTGAATTTTCGAATTTTTGCCAAAAATGGCAAAACACAAATTTGGTTCTATCTCCTTAACCGTGCGAGATAGAGCGATTTCGTCGAAATTTTCGACCCACAGGGTATCTAAGAAATGTACTCATTGCAATTTTCAAAAAATTTTCCCCTTCCCAAAAATGGCGGCCATTTTGATTTTTCGAATTTTTGCCAAAAATGGCAAAACACAAAATTGCTTCTATCTCCTTAACCGTGCGAGATAGAGCGATTTCGTCGAAATTTTCGACCCACAGGGTATCTAAGAAATGTACTCTTGCCAATTTTCAAAATATTTTCCTTTTCCCAAAAATGGCGGCCATTTTGAATTTTCGAATTTTAGCCAAAAATGACAAAACACAAAATTGCTTCTATCTCCTTAACCGTGCGAGATAGAGCGATTTCGTCGAAATTTTCGGCCACAGGGTATCTAAGGAATGTACTCTTTGCAATTTTCAAAAAATTTTCCCCTCCCCAAAAATGGCGGCCATTTTGAATTTTCGAATTTTTGCCAAAAATGGCAAAACACAAAATTGCTTCTATCTCCTTAACCGTGCGAGATAGAGCGATTTCGTCGAAATTTTCGACCCACAGGGTATCTAAGGAATGTACACTTTGCAATTTTCAAAAAATTTTCCCCTCCCCAAAAATGGCGGCCATTTTGATTTTTCGAATTTTTGCCAAATATAGAAAAACAGGAATTTGCTTCTATCTTCTTAATCGTGCGAGATAGAGTGATTTCGTCAGAATTTTCGACCCAACCAATGCAAAAAGGCATGAAGCTGAAATAATTTACATCTACACTAATAAATATTTAAGCATCATTGATATATTTTACAAATGAAACAGGGTTTTGTAAGACTACTGTACAATTTTGGCAAAAGGTTCATGGGGTGGACATTACACATGATAATGTGTGTTCTTCTATGCTATCCTGTTTCTATTCGCATCTACTATCAACAGGGCGTCCTATTTCTAGTTACTCACCTACTCAAAATGAGTAAATGCGAATTATCTCTTAAGAATTGTATTGCAGATAGCCAATTTTTCTCAAATAACTCATTCATCTACTTTTGGAAGAGTTTTCACATGGTGAAGTTTCAGACCCATAGCTAATTACTCACCTACTCAAAATGAGTAAATGCGAATTACCTCTAAAAGTATTGCAGGTAGCCAATTTTTCTCAAATAACTCATTCACCTACTTTTGGGAGAGCTTTCACTTGGTGAAGTTTCAGACCTGTAGCTAATTACTCACCTACTCAAAATGAGTAAATGCTAACTATCTCAAAAACTATTGCGGATACCCAATTTTTATCAAATAACTCATTCATGTACTTTTGGGAGAGCTTTCAAATGGTGAAGTTTCAGACCCGTAGATAATTACTCACCTACTCAAAATGAGTAAATGCAAATTATCTCTTAAAAGTATTGCAGATAGCCAATTATTCTTAAATAACTCATTCACCTACTTTTGGAAGAGCTTTCACATGGTGAAGTTTCAGACCCATAGCTAATTACTCACCTACTCAAAATGAGTAAATGCGAATTATCTCTAAAAGTATTGCAGATAGCCAATTTTTCTCAAATAACTCATTCACCTACTTTTGGGAGAGCTTTCACTCTGTGAAGTTTCAGACCCATAGCTAATTATTCACCTACTCAGAATGAGTAAATGCGAATTATCTCTAAATGTATTGCGGATACCCAATTTTTATCAAATAACTCATTCATCTACTTTTGGGAGAACTTTCACTTGGTGAAGTTCCAGACCCGTAGGTAATTACTCCCCTACTCAAAAGGAGTAAATGTTAATTATCTCTTAATAGTATTGCAGATAGCCAATTTTTCTCAAATAACTCATTCACCTACTTTTGGAAGAGCTTTCACACACGAAAATGAAAAATTGTGAATATCTCGGAAAAGCTATTTCTTCTCCTTTAATGCTCGGCGGGAGATACACACCACGGCAGTAGTCTAGTCAAAAATTTTTGTCTCCGCAAAAAATGGTGGCCATTTTGAATTTTCAAAGTTAGCCCCTTCCTGGCCATCAGAAACTCCAATCCATCAGAAACCCTAATCCTGTTGGAATTTTTTAAAATCAAAAATAAGGTTTCTTATATAAACTTTATTGAACATATTATGTGACATATCAGGTAATACAACAGTAATACAATTACAACAACATAAAGTGCAAAATGCCAACATAATCAAACAGAAAGCAGTTAATACAGCACTAAGAAAGTAATGAGTAGGTATTTAATCCTATCAAAGAAAGTTCAGCATTTTAATAAATCACAATTAATAATACACTAACTGACTGGATTACAAGTTTGTAAGTTATTTGCATCAAAAGAGTAATGAGTTGGTATTTAATCCTATTAAAGAAAGTTCAGCATTTTAATAAATCACAATTAATAATAGACTAACTGACTGGATTACAAGTTTGTAAGTTATTTACATCAAAAGAGTAATGAGTTGGTATTTAATCCTATTAAAGAAACTTCATCACCATAAAAATCATAAGCAACAATTGACTGAAAAGATTAAAACTTTGAAAGCTACTTGCAACAAAAGAGTATTAACAACACTTAGACTGATCATTTAATTAAAGGTAACTAATTCAGACACCCCCACCCATCCCACAAAAAGATAAAGAAAAATAACAAAACATGTACTTTTCACAGAGTAAACAAAATAAAACATCTTAAAATTAGGATTTGAAGTTCTGATGTCAGAAAGTCCAATTGGAGTTTGTGACATCAGAAAGTCCAATTGGACTTTCTGATGGATACATCTGTCAGAATTTCAAATTATGATGAATTGGACTTTCTGATACGACATATATATAGTGAAATTCTAGACCTGTAGCTCATTGCATAGCTGAGCAATAGCTATTTTGAGGTTCTCACTGTTGAGCAAATTGTTTGAAACTTGAGAACTATTGTATTTAGACAAGTTTGTTTATATATGTTTTCCACCTACTTTTGGGTCAGCTGTAACATTGTGAAATTGTAGACCTGTACCTCATAGCATAACTGAGCAAAAGCTACTTTGAGGTTATTGCTGTTGAGTAAATGAGTTGTAATATAGTTAAGCGTCCCTTGTTTGCATATGGGAGGAATTCTTGTGGAAGGGTCCGCCGTATCCGCAAGTTTGCCTACCTATAGCGTCTTTACTAGTGGATGAAATTTCTTCAAACTTGGCACATATATTTAGTAGCCCTGGGAAAATTTTCTGAATTTGGTGCCATGACATTTCAACCAATCAGACAAGTCACATGACCAAAAACAGGATTTTGCTTGTCCGGATGATAACTTAAGAAGCGTTTAAAATATTCGCCTGAAATTTGATATTTGGATGCAAGGTATAAAGATCTGCAAATAATTAGATTTTGGTAGACTTCCATTAAAAAATGGCTAATTAATTAAGCATTAAAATTTTTAGTAACGAGGAAAATACAAATCCCTTAATAACTTCTAAACCGTGCGAGTTAGAGCGATTTCAACAAAATTTTTGACCCGCAGGGTATCTCTGCTAAGTACTCTGCTCAATTCCAAAAAAATTTCCTCTCTCCAAAAATGGTGGCCATTTTGAATTTTGTAATTTTTGACAAAAATGGCAAAAATTTAAAGGTCTGCACTTTGATTTGTGGGAACACAATGCACTCATGTAGTGTTCATCACAAATAATTCACAAATAATTATTTCGGCAAAATTTTTGGCCCACAGGGTATCTAAGCAAGATACTCTGCACATTTTTCCAAAAAATTTTTTCCGCTATCCAAAAATGGCAGCCATTTTGAATTTTTGAATTTTTGACAAAAATGGTAAAACTTAAAATTGCTTGTATCTCCTAAACTGTGCGAGATAGAGCGATTTCGGCGAAATTTTTGACTCACAGAGTATATATGCAAGATACTCTGCTCAGTTCTCACAAATTTTTCCTCTTTCCAAAAATGGCGGCCATTTTGAATTTTCGAATTTTTGACAAAAATGGTAAAACTTAAAATTGCTTGTATCTCCTAAACTGTGAGAGATAGAGCGATTTCAACGAAATTTTTGGCCCACAGGGTATGTATCCAAGATACTCTGCTCAATTCTCAAAATTTTTCCTCTTTCCAAAAATGGCGGCCATTTTGAATTTTTCGAATTTTTGACAAAAATAGTAAAACTTAAAATTGCTTGTATCTCCTAAACCGTGTGAGATAGAGCAATTTCGGCGAAATTTTTGATCCACAGGGAATATATGCAAGATACTCTGGCCATTTTTCAAAAAAATTTTCCTTTTTCCAAAAAATGGCAGCCATTTTGAATTTTCGAATTTTTGACAAAAATGGTAAAACTTAAAATTGCTTGTATCTCCTAAACCGTGCGAGATAGGGCGATTTCGGCGAAATTTTTGGCCCTCAGGGTATATATGCAACATACTCTGATCAATTCTCAAAAATTCTTCCTCTTTCCAAAAATGGCGGCCATTTTGAATTCTCGAATTTTTGACAAAAATGGTAAAACCTAAAATTGCTTGTATCTCCTAAACTGTGCGAGATAGAGCAATTTCGGCGAAATTTCTGGCCCACAGGGTATATATGCAAGATACTCTGCTCAATTCTCAAAAATTTTTCCTTTTTCCAAAAGTGGTGGCTATTTTGAATTTTCGAATTTTTGACAAAAATGGTAAAACTTAAAATTGCTTGTATCTCCTAAACTGTGCGAGATAGAGTGATTTTTGCGAAATTTTTGACCCGCAGGGTATACATGCAAGATACTGTGCTCAATTCTCAAAAAATTTTCCTCTTTCCAAAAATGGCAGCCATTTTGAATTTTCGAATTTTTGACAAAAATGGTAAAACTTAAAATTGCTTGTATCTCCTAAACTGTGCGAGATTTTGGCGAAATTTTTGGCCCACAGGGTATATATGCAAGATATTGCCTTTAGAGTATTTTGTGTACATATGTTATTCACCTACTTTTGGGCAGCTGTAACATAGTAAAATTGCAGACCTGTAGGTCATTGCAAAACAGAGCAATAGCTACTTTGAGGTTCTCACTGTTGAGTAAATCAAGTATAACTCAAAAACTATTGCATTAACAGTGTTTTGTTTAAATATGTGTTCCACCTACTTTTTACACCTTAACAGTTAACTTGGTACTTTACTTCTGAATACTATTTGCAGGGCACAACTTTGTGTCCTTTTCTTCTTTCACTTTGTACTCTGAAACACGGTCAGCTGACACAGAGCTTGTTCACGGCACTGATTGTGTGTTATTTTATTTCATGAACTGTCACAGTAAATATGATTTATATATCACTTTGAAAGAAAAAGTAGATTATATAATTGTATCCACCGGAGGATGGTTTAGTGTTCGCTATGTCACCACCGCCACATGTAGAGCGATTTTTCGACGTTTACGCTTTAAGAGGAAAACTGCACCAGCTAGGTTCACCAAATTTGCAGGATATCTTCATTGGGGGGTAAGCTTCTCTGGGAATGAAATTAGTCTCATTCTGAAAAACAAGATGGCCGCCACTGGCATTTCTTTGAAAATTTACTTTTTTCTACTGGCTGGTTCTCCTAGGTGGAAGGTTGAATCTCTTCATCAGTGATATGTACAACAGATATATGTCCTATATGTCCTCTACTACCTTGCAGACATTTGACCTTGAAGCTCTTAATTCAAGGTCATCCACGGAGTGCCAAAGTACCCCACTTAGCGTACTTTAATAGTGCCTACATCTCCCTTATTGGTCCTAGAGGTTTGCATTGTGAAACTAACCTATAGAAAATCATGGGCTGGGAATCTTTTGATGTGGTCAGATTTGACCTTGGACCCCTCCTTCAAGGTCAAACGAGGATAGGCAAACTTTAAAGTACTTATAACTCGCTTATTATTGCTCCTAGAGGTTTGCAATGTGAAACCAACTTAGAGGAAATCATGGGATGGGATTCTTTTGATGTGGTCAGATTTGACCTTGGACCCCTCCTTCAAGGTCAAACGAGGATAGCCCAAGTCAAAGTGCTTATAACTCGCTTATTATTGGTCCTTGAGGTTTGCAATGTGAAACCAACTTATAGGAAATCATGGACTGGGATTCTTTTGATGTGGTCAGATTTGACCTTAGAACCCTCCTTCAAGGCCAAACAAGGACAGCAAACTTAAAAATGCTTATAACTCGCCTATTATTGGTCCTAGAGGTTTGCAATGTAAACCAGCTTATAGGAAATCATGGGCTGGGAATCTTTTGGTGAGGTCGGATTTGAACTTGGGCCCCTCCTTCAAGGTCAAACGAGGATATCGAAACCTCAAAGTGCTTATAACTTGCTTATTATTGGTCCTAGAGGTTTGCTAAGTGAAACCAACCTATAGGAAATCATGGGCTGTGAATCTTCTGATGTGGTCATATTTGACCTTGGACCCCTCCTTCATGGTCAAAGAGGACAGCCAAACTTGAAAGTGCTTACAACTGGCCTTTATTGATCCTAGAGGTTTGCAGTGTCAAACCAAATTATGGGACTTCATGGGCTGGGAATCTTTTGATGTGTTTATGTTTTACCTTGGGCCCCTCCTTCAAAGTCAAATGAGAATGGCGAAACTTAATAGTGCTGATAACTGGCTTATAATTGGTCCTAGAGGCTTGCAGTTTGAAAAGAGCTTATAGGAAATCATGGGTTTGGAATCTTCTGATGTGGTCAGATTTGACCTTGAGCCCCTCCTTCAAGGTCAAATGAGTACAGCCAAACTTAAAGTGCTTATAACTCACGCATTATTAATCCTAGAGGTTTGGGAAGTGAAATCAACTTGTAGGATATCATGGGCCGGGAATCTTTAGATGTGTCCAGATTTTACCTTGGACCCCTCCTTCAAGGTCAAACGACGATAGCCATACTTAAAAGTGCTTATAACCTGATTATTTTTGATCCAAGAGGTTTGCAATGTGAAACCAATAATAGGAAGTCATGGGCTGGGAATCTTCTGATGTGGTTTGATTTAACCTTTTGTCCCTCCTTCAAGGTCAAACGATGGTTCAGTGTCTTTGGTGAGTTGTCTTTCTGGTGGATACAAATTTGCATCGGTTCTAGTTAGGATTTGAATTTCTTTCGGCAGGATTTCAATTATATCAACAGAACTTTAAACTACTCCAAAATTTGGACCTCCGATTTGAAGTTTTGTGGACAGATTTTTAAATTCTGTCAGATTCAAAGTCCTGTCATGACAAGTATACCTTTAGTATCTGAAATTCTAGTACTTCTCTTTACGTTTTACAAAAGATTTAATAGTTGAAGAAAAGGTAATTCCCATTGTTTGATACAGAAAGAGGTAACTTAATTTTAGAAAAATACATCAGGGCCCATATTGACAAAGCAGATTGAGCAAAGTAAAATATTAGCTTAACTTTCATAAGAAATGGCGTAGCTAATCTTTGGATTAAATCTGTATTCACATATTTAAGCTAATTTTTTTAGCAAGTGGAGCAGATTAAGTTCTATTTTATCCAAAAGTTAATCCATTTTCTTGGGTGGATTAAAGCTTATCTGAAAATTAGCTTAGCTTCTCCGTGAATACGAATCTTAACCCTAATGCAATTTTTAGATTAACTTAAGCTAATTTTTTTCACTGATCTTTTGCTAACCCCTGGATGTTAAATTTCACCTTACAATCATCTAAACCTTTTCAAAGTCACTCTGTTTCAGGATAAGTGTATATATGTACCACTTTTTGCTGAAGTTATGGTAACTTGAATTAAAAAAAAACTTAAGGTGGGGGGAGGGGATTGGTGATATTCGTAGGTAATCTCTTGGGGAGAGGAGGTGGGGGGATGTAATATATTGTCTTGTTATATGGTCTTGTTATTTTTGTTATTTTTTCTGAACCTTTAGCTCCTTCGAGCAGGATGCTTCATTTTTGGTGTCTTCATTACAAGCTGCATGAATTTTTAAGTTTTAGTATTTTGATTTATATTAAGCGTAAAACCACAGATGACTTTGCAGTTTGATATCTTATTGTTTGTGTTTGTAGGTTAAACATGTCAGGTGAAGCTATTCGTATAGAGAAGGTTTTGTACACTGGGAAGGAAGGGAGGAATCCACAGGGATGTCCAATTGCTAAATGGGTAATGTATCCAGTGTACAGAATTTACTGGAATAATTTCCAATACTTCTGAACCTGCAGTTCAAAAATGTTGCGCGTCTATAGCAAAAGTTGCCAGTCTGCCTTTCAGTGTAGGTTAAATCAACATTGAGTTTTAAAATTAAACATAAGGCAAGTGATAAAGAATGAATGGTTTGATGTTATTTTCTTTAAGAAGATGTTGTGGTGGCCATACTCCCAAAATACTTTCAGCAATTATAGTTGTATATCTGAAGAGTTTTGTGAAGTTAAGGATATCCAGACCTGTAACTCTAGAAAGATACAGGCTTGTGAGGGTAGTAAAGATTCTGGGAAACCAGTTTATCTCGAAAACCGTAAAAGATAGAGTAATTTCAGGCAAATTTCAGACCCTCTGGGTAATAAGGACTACTCCTTTAGGGCCTCTGAAAAATTTAGAACTTCCAGTATTTTGATCGCCATCTTGAATTTTGGCAGAAATGGAAAATGTTGTTTAGCTGCCATCTTGAAGTTTGGTAGACATGGAAAATGTCATTAAGCTTCCTGCACTGGACACTTGTATTCAGGGGAGAGGGGAGAGGGAGGCTCTGCCAGCTCCCACACTTTCTATTTCCTACTAAGGGGATTATCTTCAAATTTAGCGCAGGTATGCAGTAGCCCTTGGAAAAATTTCTGAATGTGGTGTCATGACATGTCAACCAACCAGAGAAGTAACATGACCAAAAACATGTTCTTCAAAAGGAAGTGCTTGTCCGGATGATAACATAAAAAGTGATTCACCTATTCACATGAAATGTGGCCAGTAGGTTTGTTATATAGATGTCTGGAAATCCTTAACTTTTGGAAGTAACAAAATGTCCGACTTAGTAATGATTAACTAAATCTCACGATTTTTTTTAACTAAATGTCACGATTTTTCTTAACAATGAAAATCTGAAATATCTCAGAAACAGTGCGAGATAGAGCAATTCCGGCGAAAAGTGTTGACTCAGAGGGTATCCCCAGAGTCATCTGGTGACTTTTCCCACAAACTTGTTTTCCTGCTATTTTTGGCAGCCACCTTGAATTTCTATGTAAAACACAAAAACGGATTTATCTATGAAACGGTGTGAGATAGAGCAATTTTGGCAAAATTTTTGACCCCCAGGGTATTCTCAGAGTCATCTGGGGAGTTTCCTCAAGTCATTTTCTAGCCAATTTTTGTGGCCATCTTGAATTTCTGCATAAAATGCGAAAACTCCGTTATCTTGCAAACGGTGCAAGATACAGTGATTTCGATGAAGTTTTTGACCCCCATAGTTTTGTAGAGTCATATGGCCTCTTTTCCCCAAAATTTTTTTCACGTCATTTTTGGCACCCATCTTGAATTTCTGCATAAAATGCATTTATTTGGAAACTGTGCGAGATAGAGCGATTTCGGCGAAATTATTGACCCCAAGGGTATTTGTAGAGTCGACTGGCGACTTTTCCCAAAAATCGTTTGGTGAACTATAACATAGTAAAATTGAAGACATGTAGCTCGTTGAATAGCTGAGCAATAGCTAGTTTGAGGTTCTCACTGTTGAGTAAATCGGTTTCAACTTGAAAACTATGCATTTACAGTATTTTGGTGAAATATGTTTTCCACCTACTTTTACACCTTTTCAGTTAACTTTGTACTTTACTTCTGAATATCCAATTGTAGGGCACAACTTTTGTGTCCTTTTCTTCTTTCACTCTTACTCTGAATGCAGTAATCTGACACAGAGCTCCTTCACAGGCACTGACTGCTTATTTATGTTTTGTGGGACTTGCTGGGCGTTATATAAGGCACTTGCCTGTTGAGTATATATTGTGCTACAAGTGATCTGTTGATCAGGTGTATAAGGTATTAACTGTGGTATTGTTCATAATTTGGTCTTAAGGTGTGTAAGGTATTTACTGTTATACTAGAAGGGAATCACTTGGTCACGTGTGTTAAGTATTTACTGTTGTAGAAGTGATCCAACAGTCAGGTGTGTAAGGTTTTTATCATGTCCTACAAGTGATCTGACAGTCAGGTGTGTAAGGTATTTATTGTTGTACTATAAGTGATCTGATGATTCTGTGTGTATGGTAACTTACTTTTGCACCTAGGTGATTCGGCGTTCAGGTGTGGAGGAGAAGGTGCTGGTGTTGGTGCGGCCTAGGCGAGGACATAACTGTGCCACATCTGTGATTGTGATTGGTATCTGCGTGTGGGAGGGGGTTCAGCAGAGACAGGCAGATGTTCTGTATGATTACCTCCGCAACATCCTCCCTAAGTATGGGTTTGAGACAGAGAGGCGCTGTGGCACCAACGAAAAGTATGCATTTATTCCATATATAGAATCTTGATCTCTCCATGCTTGAACAGAAGATTGTTCTTGTGTCACTAGCATATATGCTGGGGAGCACATAGGGATCACTTTTCTTCTGGCGTCAGCTTTGTCATCTTCACACTTCATTTCCGGACGGTATTTCAAAAAGGGCTGAACAGCTTAAAAATTAAATTTGGCATATTGATGTTACTAGTCCTGAAGGTATTCCTTAATGTAAGATAAGCTTAAACTCCCAATAGTAACATATTTATATTGAATTTGAGTTTTTATGTCGTCACTCTGCGGCGTGGGCGTACGCGTACGCGTACGCGTGAACAACTTCTCCTCCAAAACTACAAGGCCTAGAGACGTGCTGTTTTTTTTAAAAGATACCTTATCTATCGAGGATGAAAAATTGTTCAAGGCATGCAAATCTGTCTGTTCGTCTGTTTGCTAGAGACATTACAAGGGGGGTACCCCCACCAAAAGTGTGAAAATTTCAACACTTAATCACAATTTTCTCAGTGACTATTGCAGGGATTTCTCTCATATCTTGCATATATGTACTAGGCCACAGGTAGATTCTCTTGTGTGAATATGAGACCTGGATCTGTCTTACTTTTTTTTTAATAAATTTTTTTAATAATTTTTAATGCATTAAAATTCATGAAATCATGCACAAAATCATTTATAACTTGAAAAGTGTTGCATTTAGAGCATTTTGTTAAAATATGTTATTCAGCTACTTTTTTCATAGCTACAATATGGTGAGTAAGTTGGGTGCCTGTCTCAATAGCTAAGTGAGTAATAGCTACTTTTGGGCTTTTCAGTAACTTCCATCATTAGTAAAATCACTTGTAACTTAAAAACTATTGCATTTAGAGAATTTCGTATAAATATGTTATTCAGCTACTTTTGGGTCAGCTATAACATAGTAAAATTTTAGACCTGTAGCTCATGGCATAGCTGAGTAATAGCTACTTTTAGGTTATCACTCTTGAGTAAATCGCTTATAACTTGAAAACTATTGCATTTAGAGAATTTCGTATAAATATGTTATTCAGCTACTTTTGGGTCAGCTATAACATAGTAAAATTTCAGACCTGTAGCTCATGGCATAGCTGAGTAATAGCTACTTTTAGGTTATCACTGTTGAGTAAATCGCTTATAACTTGGAAACTATTGCATTTACAGTATTTTGTTTCAATATGTTATTCACCTATTTTGGGATCAGCTATAACATAGTGAAGTTTCAGATCTGTGGCTCATTGCATAGCTGAGTAATAGCTACTTTGAAGTTCTCACTATTGAGTAAATCACTTGTAACTTAAAACCTATTGCATTT
Organism: Sabellastarte sp. h YS-2021; assembly: GCA_964017235.1. Classification (NCBI taxonomy): domain Eukaryota; kingdom Metazoa; phylum Annelida; class Polychaeta; order Sabellida; family Sabellidae; genus Sabellastarte; species Sabellastarte sp. h YS-2021. The sequence continues at coordinate 95,433,173 of OZ024931.1, read as the reverse complement.
AGAGAATTTCGTATAAATATGTTATTCAGCTACTTTTGGGCCAGCTATAACATAGTGAAATTTCAGATCTGTAGGTCATGGCATAGCTGAGTAATAGCTACTTTAAAGTTCTCACTATTGAGTAAATCAGTTGTAATTGGAAAACTATTGCATTTAGAGAATTTCGTATAAATATGTTATTCAGCTACTTTTGGGTCAGCTATAACATAGTAAAATTTCAGACCTGTAGCTCATGGCATAGCTGAGTAATAGCTACTTTTAGGTCATCACTATTGAGTAAATCAGTTGTAACTTGAAAACTATTGCATTTACAGTATTTTGCTTAAATATGTTGTTCACCTACTTTTGTGTCAGCTATAACATAGTAAAATTTCAGACCTGTAGCTCATTGCATAGCTGAGTAATAACTACTTTGAGGTTCTCACTATTGAGTAAATCAGTTGTAATTGCAAAACTATTGCATTTAGAGAATTTCGTATAAATATGTTATTCAGCTACTTTTGGGCCAGCTATAACATAGTGAAATTTCAGATCTGTAGGTCATGGCATAGCTGAGTAATAGCTACTGTGAAGTTCTCACTATTGAGTAAATCAGTTGTAATTGGAAAACTATTGCATTTAGAGAATTTCGTATAAATATGTTATTCAGCTACTTTTGGGCCAGCTATAACATAGTAAAATTTCAGACCTGTAGCTCATGGCATAGCTGAGTAATAGCTTCTTTTAGGTCATCACTATTGAGTAAATCAGTTGTAACTTCAAAACTATTGCATTTACAGTATTTTGCTTAAATATGTTGTTCACCTACTTTTGGGTCAGCTATAACATAGTAAAATTTCAGACCTGTAGCTCATGGCATAGCTGAGTAATAAACTACTTTGAGGTTCTCACTATTGAGTAAATCAGTTGTAATTGCAAAACTATTGCATTTAGAGAATTTAGTATAAACATGTTATTCAGCTACTTTTGGGTCAGCTAGAACATAGTAAAATTTCAGACCTGTAGCTCATGGCATAGCTGAGTAATAGCTACTTTTAGGTCATCACTATTGAGTAAATCAGTTGTAACTTGAAAACTATTGCATGTACAGTATTTTGCTTAAATATGTTGTTCACCTACTTTTGGGTCAGCTATAACATAGTAAAATTTCAGACCTGTAGCTCATGGCATAGCTGAGTAATAGATACTTTGAGGTTATCACTGTTGAGTAAATCGCTTATAACTTGGAAATTATTGCATTTAGAGTATTTTGTTTCAATATGTTATTCACCTATTTTGGGGTCAGCTATAACATAGTGAAGTTCCAGACATGTGGCTCATTGCATAGCTGAGTAATAGCTACTTTGAAGTTCTCACTGTTGAGTAAATCACTTATAATTTGAAAACTATTGCATTTAGAGAATTTAGTATAAATATGTTATTCAGCTACTTTTGGGTCAGCTATAACATAGTAAAATTTCAGACCTGTAGCTCATGGCATAGCTGAGTAATAGCTACTTTTAGGTTATAACTGTTGAGTAAATCACTTATAGCTTGGAAACTATTGCATTTAGAGTATTTTGTTTCAATATGTTATTCACCTATTTTGGGGTCAGCTATAACATAGTGAAGTTCCAGACATGTGGCTCATTGCATAGCTGAGTAATAGCTACTTTGAAGTTCTCACTGTTGAGTAAATCAGTTGTAATTGGAAAACTATTGCCTTTACAGAAATTTGTGCAAATATGTTATTCAGCTACTTTTGGGTCATCTATAACATAGTGAAATTACAGACCTGTAGCTCATGGCACAACTGAGCAATAGCTATTCTCAGGCACTGACTGTTGAGTAAATCGGCTATAACTTGAAAAATATTGCATTTGGAGTAATTTGTTAAAATATATTGTTCACCTACTTTTGGGTTAGCTATAACATAGTGAAATTACAGACCTATAGCTCGTGGCATAGCGGAGCAATAGCTATTTTCAGGTTCTCACTATTGAGTAAATCAGTTGTAACTTGAAAACTATTGCATTTACAGTATTTTGCTTAAATATGTTGTTCACCTACTTTTAGGTCAGCTATAACAGAGCAAAAATTCAGACTTGTAGCTCATTGCATAGCTGAGTAATAGTTACTTTGAGGTTCTCACTCTTGAGTAAATCAGTTGTAACTTGAAAACTATTACATTTAGAGTATTTTGTTAAATATGTTATTCACAGACGTTTTGGTCAGCTATAACATAGTGAAATTGCAGACCTCTATGTCATGGCATAGCTGAGCAATAGCTTCTTTCAGGTTCTCACTGTTGAGTAAATCATTGTATCCAACCTGTAGGAAATCATGGGCTGGGAATCTGTTAATATGGTCCGATTTGACCTTGGAACCCTCCTTCAAGGTCAAATGAGGATAGCCAAACATAAAAGTGCTTATAACTCGCTCATTATTGGTCCTAGAGGTTTGGAATGAAAACCAACCTATAGAAAATCATGAGCTGGGAATTTTTTGGTGTGGTCGGATTTCACCTTGGACCCCTCCTTCAAGGTCAAATGAGGATAGCCAAACTTAAAAGTGCTTATAACTCGCTTATTATTGGTCCTAGAGGTTTGGAATGGAAAACCAACCTATAGAAAATCATGGGCTGGGAATCTTTTGGTGTGGTCGGATTTCACCTTAGACCCCTCCTTCCAAGTCAAACGAAGATAGCCAAACTTAAAGTGCTTATAACTCGCGTATTATTGGTCTTGGAGGTTTGGGATGGTAAACCAACATATAGGAAATCATGGGCTGGGATTCTTTTGGTGTGGTCAGATTTGACCTGGGACCCCTCCTTCAAGGTCAATTGAGGATAGCCAAACTTACAATTGCTTAGAACTCGCTTATTATTGGTCCTACAGGTTTGGGATGGTAAACAAGCTACAGGAAATCATGGGCTGGGAATTTTTTTGTGTGGTCGGATTTGACCTTGGACCCCTCCGTCAAGGTCAAACAAGGATAGCCAAACTTAAAAAGTGCCTATGACTCACTTATTATTGGTCTGAGAGGTTTGGGATGGTAAACCATCCTAAATTCTTTGGCTGGGAATCTTTTGGTATGGTCAGATCTGACCTTTGGACCCCTTCTTCATGGTCGAACGAGGATATTGCATTTATAGTATTTCTTTAAATATTTTTAACCTACTTTTTACACTTAAACAATTACCTTGTTACTTTATTTCATAATACCATTTGCAGGGCACAACTTTTTTGTCCTTTTCTTCTGTCAGCTTCGGAATATCTTTCGAACATGCTGTTCAGTTACCATTTACTGTATTTCTGTACAGCCCTTTCCCTGATAATTATGCTTTCCTCTCATTATCACCATCACAAATCAAAAACATTCAGTCAGCTGACACAGTGCCCGTTCACGGGCACTCTCCTCTTGTTATCTATGGCTGGCCATCTCTGACCATCCCTAGATACTGTTATTGTATCCACGTGATAGCAACCAACCTATAGGAAATCATGGGCTGCGAATCTTTTGGTTTGGTCAGATTTAACCTTGGACCCCTCCTTCAAGGTCAAATGAAGATAGCCAAACTTAAAAGTGTTTATAAATTGCTTATTATTGGTCCTAGAGGTTTGGGATGGTAAACCAACCTATAGGAAATGATGGGCTGGGAATTTTTGGTGTGGTCAGATTTGACTTTGAATCCCTCCTTCAAGGTCAAGCGAGGATAGCCAAACTGAAAAGTGTTTATAAATTGCTTTTTTATTGCGTTAATACATCCTATCCAATGGACAATTGCTAATCCTGTCGGCGCAGACCGGCCCGCCAAACGCCAGAAAAAGACGTCCTGTGTTTCCACCGGCTGGCCGGTCCCAGTACTGTGCATTCGCCAGGTGGCGCATGGTATATACTTCCTGTCTAGACAACATGACGTCATATCATCTTTTTCGTTTGGCGCGTGTACTGTGCAGACGTGTTTTCAACAATCTCCAGATATTTTAAGGAAAAGTGTGGATTATGACGGATTTTCTACCTTAATTGCAAATAATTTATTGTAGAAGTGTTACCGACATATCAAGCACGGATATGTATTTAGAAATCTGCTGGAAACGATCCCTAGCTGACTCAATTTAGTGTTGACGATAGGGCAGTAAGCGACAAGATATATGAAGGCAACCATTTTTGTAGTTTCCTCCCATTCAACAATTGTGTTGTTAGGGGCAGATCGACAATTAAGAAGAATATGGATATACTACTTACAAGGTATTTTTATCCGTGTCTTTTATTTGAATATTCCTTCTGTAAGCTTCCAGCTACAACCACGAAAGAAACGTCAGTATTTATACCTATAGAAGGAATTCCCCAATAGAAAAGGTGCATTCTTCAGAGCGCACTGGTACCGACTTCTCTGCTGTTTAGCATCAGTCACACCAGCCAGCTCGAGTATTTAGTGTTTTTTCATCAGAAGCATGAGATGCATTCTTCAGATTTCTTCAGAGCACACTGGTACTGACTTCTCTGCTGTAAAGCATCAGTCACACCAGCCTAGCTCGAGTATTTAGTGTTTTTCATCAGAAGCATGAGAAAGAATTCATCTGCAGAGCTTCCTACCTCTTCAGAGTACACTGATATCTACTACATAGAAGGAATCTCATCTTCTGTCACTCTCAGTCCCACCCTTGTGGACCCGGCACGTGTGTCGGTAATAAGGGCAGTGGATGGCCCGGACACTGGTTTGAGTGCACAGCCGGCTGAGAACCGACTTCAGACCGGCACCGACCAGCACTTTCATCTTCAGAGCGCACTGGTCCAGGCTTCTCTGCTTTTAAAGCATCAGCCTACCGGCCAGCTCAAAAGAACGCGACCTCTGACGTCATCTACACGAAGCTGGTCACGTGATTAACCGACCAGTTCACGAAGCTGATCACGTGCTTCACCGACCAAGAAGGTCGGAAGTGCATTCTTTGTGCTCACGTCTACTGTGATTCCAGTTTTAGTTCCTGAAATTCACCTCCAGAGCGCACTGGTACAGACTTCTCTGCTACAAGCATCAGTCGACCAGCCAGCTCACGTTTACTGTGATAAAAAGGAAAGAATGTGACCAGTGACGTCATCTCCCCGAAGCTAGTCACGTGATTCGCCGACCGGCAATTCTTTCTACATATTGCTACTGCGTTCTTCACAACTTACGTCTAGTGTGATACCAATCCCTCTCTCATGGACCCGGCCTTTGTTGTCGGTAGTGGGGGTTGTGGATGAGCAGAATACTGCGCATTTGCCTGTTTAAGTATCACAAAAGAACGCGACAACTGACGAGCTGGTCACGTGACACACGACCAGCAAATGTTTCTAAATGTAGTTCACAAGGGTTTTCCCAGTAACTGTCAAACCTACGAAATAAGACGTGCATTAAAAGAAATGCTCTAATTAATGGAGGAAACCTGCCGTAAGCTATACTCAACACAAAAGATAGTTGAAAAATTGCTTCAACAACTGGTTACAGAGTACCGACCGGGTACCGGCTACACAGCCCTTACTGTACAGTGCTTCACCCAACCGGTTACAGAGTCTCCCTACCTAGTCCATTCAACTCTGTTGATTTTGGAGCAGGCAGGCAGCAAGTATCTACAAATATGGCTTCAGCTGACCGGTTACAGAGTCTTCAAATCACCAGACCAGTTTACCGGCTATACAGCCTTGTTTTCACCAAAACCGGTTACAGAGTGATTACTGCAACAACTGGTTACAGAGCCTACCGACCAGGTACCGGCTATACAGTCTTGCTTCACCAAAACCGGTTACAGAGTCTACCCACCTAGTCCATTCAACTCTGTGTTGATTCTGGGTGAGGTAGATGTGGAAGCATTTACAAGAATTACTTCAACCGACTGGTTACGGAGTGTACCGACCAGGTGCTGGATACACAGTCCTTATGACTCTAGCCTACCAGTTTTTATGTCAGCTGACTTGTCAGTCAGCTGACATTATGTCATCACTCTGCGGCGTGGGCGTCCGCGTACGCGTCCGCGTGAACAACTTCTTCTCCAAAACTACAAGGCCTAGAGACATGCTGTTTTTTTTAAAAGATACCTTATCTATCGAGGATGAAAAATTGTTCAAGGCATGCAAATCTGTCTGTTCGTCTGTTTGCTAGAGACATTACAAGGGGGGTACCCCCACCAAAAGTGTGAAAATTTCAACTTTTTATCACAATTTTCTCAGTGACTATTGCAGGGATTTCTCTCATATCTTGCATATATGTACTAGGCCAGAGGTAGATTCTCTTGTGTGAGTATGAGACCTGGATCTGTCTTACTTTTTTTTAATAAATTTTTTTAATAATTTTTAATGCATCAAAATTCATGAAATCATGCACTAAATCACTTATAACTTCAAAAGTGTTGCATTTACAGCATTTTGTGAAAATATGTTGTTCAGCTACTTTTTTCATAGCTACAATATGGTGAGTAAGTTGGGTGTCTGTCTCAATAGCTAAGTGAGTAATAGCTACTTTTGGGCTTTTCAGTAACTTCCATTATGAGTAAAATCACTTGTAACTTAAAAACTATTGCATTTAGAGAATTTCGTATAAATATGTTATTTGGCTACTTTTGGGCCAGCTATAACATAGTGAAATTTCAGACCTGTAGCTCATGGCATAGCTGAGTAATAGCTACTTTTAGGTTATCACTGTTGAGTAAATCGCTTATAACTTGAAAACTATTGCATTTAGAGAATTTCGTATAAATATGTTATTCAGCTACTTTTGGGTCAGCTATAACATAGTAAAATTTCAGACCTGTAGCTCATGGCATAGCTGAGTAATAGCTACTTTTAGGTTATCACTGTTGAGTAAATCACTTATAACTTGAAAAGTGTTGCATTTTGAGCATTTTGTTAAAATATGTTATTCAGCTACTTTTTTCATAGCTACAATATGGTGAGTAAGTTGGGTGTCTGTCTCAATAGCTAAGTGAGTAATAGCTACTTTTGGGCTTTTCAGTAACTTCCATCATGAGTAAAATCACTTGTAACTTAAAAACTATTGCATTTAGAGAATTTCGTATAAGTATGTTATTCAGCTACTTTTGGGCCAGCTATAACATAGTAAAATTTCAGACCTGGAGCTCATGGCATAGCTGAGTAATAGCTACTTTTAGGTTATCACTGTTGAGTAAATCACTTATAACTTGAAAACTATTGCATTTAGAGTATTTTGTTTCAATATGTTATTCACCTATTTTGGGGTCAGCTATAACATAGTGAAGTTTCAGACCTGTGGCTCATTTCATAGCTGAGTAATAGCTACTTTGAACTTCTCACTGTTGAGTAAATCAGTTATAATTGGAAAACTATTACATTTACAGAAATTTGTGCAAATATGTTATTCAGCTACTTTTGGGTCAGCTATAACATAGTAAAATTTCAGACATGTAGCTCATTGCATAGCTGAGTAATAGTTCCTTTGAGGTTCTCACTGTTGAGTAAATCAGTTGTAACTTGAAAACTATTACATTTAGAGTAATTTGTTAAATATGTTATTCACAGAATTTTTGGTCAGCTATAACATAGTGAAATTGCAGACCTCTATGTCATGGCATAGCTGAGCAATAGCTACTTTCAGGTTCTCACTGTTGAGTAAATCATTGTATCCACTGGATAGCCGCAGTGTGTAGAGAGAGATTTCACCATTACTGCTCTGATGAAAAAAAATATTATAGCTAGCTTTCTTAAGTTTGCAGTATATATTAATAACCATAAAATGTTGTCTGGGAATATTTTTGGCCTCATTTTGAGAAACAAGATGGCCGCCACAGGTGTTTTTTGTCAGTCATGAAAAGTGCTTATATCTCCCTTATTATTGATCCTAGAGGTTTGGGATGATAAAACCAACCTGTAGGAAATCATGGGGTGGGAATCTTTTGGTGTGGTCAGATTTGACCTTCAATGACCCCTCCTTCAAGGTCAAACAAGGATAGCCAAACTTAAAAGTGCTTATAACTCGCTTATTATTGGTCCCAGAGGTTTGGGATGGTAAACAGACAGGAAATCATGGGCTGTGAATCTGTTGATATGGTCCGATTTGACCTTGGAACCCTCCTTCAAGGTCAAATGAGGATAGCGAAAATTGAAAGTGCCTACAACTCACTTATTATTGGTGACAGATCCCATAGGAAATCATTGGCTCGGAATCTTTTGGTATGGTCAGATTTGACCTTTGGACCCCTCCTTCAAGGTCAATGAGGACAGCCAAGCTTAAAAGTGCGTATAACTCATTTATAATATTGGTCCTAGAGGTTTGGAATGGTAAACCATAGGAAATCATGGGCTGGGAATGTATTTTGTGTGGTTAGATTTGACCTTGGACCCTTCTTCAAGGTCGAACGAGGATATTGCATTTGTAGTATTTCTTTAAATATGTTTTAACCTATTTTTTAAACTTAAACAATTACCTTTTATTTTCCTTCATATTACCATTTACAGGGCACAACTTTTTTATCCTTTTCTTCTGTCAGCTTCGGAATTTCTTTCGAACTTGCTGTTCAGTTACCATTTACTGTATTTCTGTACAGCCCTTTTCCTGATAATTATTCTGTCCTCTAATCACCTTCACAAATCAAAAACACTCAGTCAGCTGACACAGTGCCCGTTCACGGGCACTCTCCTCTTGTTTGCTGGTTACAGAGAAAGAAAACTACAAACTTGAAAAGCTAGCTAATTATAGACCAGTAGCTGTCTAAATTCATTGGTAACTCCAGCCTACCAGTTTTGCCGGTTACAAGGAATTACTGGTTACAGTGAATTACTGGTTACAGAGACCTGGTACCGGACAGAGATGCCTAAGGCAACCTTCCCTTATCACACCTCTGACCAGCCTGTTATCGGTGCTGGACTTGACTGGAAAGATAATAGATTTCACCCTTACAAAAAGGTGGTCGACAGTCAAACAAGTTTTCATCACGTCCGGCCAGGGGTCAGCCATCTTACAAATAACAATTACTGTGTAAATGCTGCACATTGCAGACGGCTGGCCTGGGGCAAAAAGTCTGTAAAATGTGAAAAGTTGTGTCAGCCCCACCAGATCACAACAAGAACAGAGAGACTGTTAACTTGGATCATTGTCACCAGACCGGACCAGTGTCCGGAGGGACAGAAAATGTCAGACTACCAAATGTCCCAAATGTGGAACACAATCTGCCTGTAGGATCCAGACTAAATCCTTTTTGGGAACCTTGGAAGCCTTGGGGGCTGTATCCTAGGTAGTACAAATGTTGAAGGAGGGCTACACTCTACCTTTCTAGTCAAGACCAAACTTGACAAGGTCACCAAAAATCCATCAGCTTATGGACAAGATGCAGTCGAGCCAGTTCAAAATCTCTGGGGCTTCTTCAGCTGACCTTTCTTGGTTCCAAAACCACACTTCTGTTGGAGACCTATTCTAGATCTGAACAAACCAAACCTTTTGGAGACCATCAGGACCTCCCTCCAAAAAGGGGAGTGGGTTACCTCAATAGATTTCAAGGACGCCTACTTCCATATACCTATACAGGAACAATCCAGGAAATACCTGAGATTTCACATCCAAGGTCAGGCATACCAGTTCAAGGACCTGCCGTTCGGTTTGCCCACAGCACCCATGGAGTTCACTGTGATATCAAAGGAGGTGAAACTGATGGCTATACACAAGGGTGTAGTGTTTAGTACCTAGACTGGTTGGGGAGAGCCAGATCCCACTAGGCTTGTCTACAACATACACAGGAACTAGTAAAAAATGTGTCAGCAATTGGGTTGGCTGGTGAACTTAGAGAAATCAGAGCTGGAGCCCAAACAAGACTTCGATTTTGTAGGCTATCAGTTCGACCTCAGGTCTGGTCGGGTCCGACTGACTCCGGACCGGTGGCAGAACCTTCAACTTTAAGGGAAAATACTGAAACTGCTATCCCTAGCGGCTTGCCCGGTCCGGGAATTCATGCCCTTGATAGGTTTACTAACAGCTACAGAAAAGCAATTTCATCTAGGCCGACTTCATATAAGACCCATTCAGTGGCCTCACTGGAAGGTACCAGAATCACTAGAAAAGGTGATCCCAATCCCCAGGTCCCTGCACCCCCATTTATAATGGTGGCTGAAGGAAGACAATGTACTTACCGGCCAACCATTACACCCAGTAAAACATGCTCTGCAAATATTTACAGACGCATTAATAGAAGGGTGGGGCGCTCACTTAGACGAGCACACTGCAAGAGGAACCTGGTCCGTTCCGGGAAGCAAGCTGCATATAAACTATCTAGGACTAAAAGCAGTCTTTCTGGCTTTAAAAGAGTTCCAAGACCTTTGCTCAAACAAGATAGTACTTGTAGCAACCAACAACACCACAGTAGTGTCATATATAAACAAGGAAGGAGGCATGAGTTCTGGCCCACTTTGTGCCCTACTATGCAGAATCTTGACCTGGTGTACCAGGAAACAAGTGACTCTAAAGCCCGGCACATTCCAGGCGATAACTTAAAAAATATTTTAGTTAGAACTTTCAAATTTGGTATGTGGGTATATATGGGCAATGCCACGAACACTATTGTTTTGTGACCTTGATCTTCAATCTCAAGGTCACTGGTGGCCTCTTAAAGGTCAGATTTTGGCCATTTTTTCACTTTTTGGCCCAGTTCTCCTATACAGAAAGTCAGATCATCCTATGGCCGGTATATATAATACATATATATGTCCTCTGTAAGCATGCAGAAATTTGACCTTGAAGCTCTTCATTTAAGGTCATCCACTGACCGCCAAAGTACCTGACCGAGGGTCATTTTTGGCCTTTTTGGAGATATTTTCACACTTAATGCTGACTATATTGCATGGAAACTATTGAAAATGGCTTTGGAGGTTGAGTACATGATGGACTTCTACCATCTAGGCTTACTGGTTACAGATCTTCATTTAAGGTCATCCACTGACCGCCAAAGTACCTGACCAAGGGTAATTTTTGGCAAATTTGGAGATATTTTCACTTTTAATGCTGACTACATTGCATGGAAACTATTGAAAATGGCTTTGGAGGTTGAGTACATGATGGAGTACCAGCATCCAGGCTTACCGGTTACAGATCTTCATTTAAGGTCATCCACTGACCGCCAAAGTACCTGACCGAGGGTCATTTTTGGCCCTCTATTTGTTTGTTTGTTTGTGAACAAGATAACTCAAAAACTGACAGATGGATTTTGATGAAATTTTCAGGATATGTTCAAAATGGTAAAAGGAAGATATGATTAAATTTTGGTAGTGATCCGGATCACTGTCTGGATCTTCTGGATCCATGAAATTTAATTTTTAAAGACAGATAACTCAAAAACTTATGGGTGCATTTTGATGAAATTTTCAGGAAATGTCCTTAATGGGACAAGGAACAAGTGATTAGATTTTTGGAGTGATCTGGATCACTGTCTGGATCATCTGGATCCAGGCTGCAACATAATTTTAGAATGAATTTTGATGATATTTTTACGATATGTTAGTAATGGTAAAAGGAAGAAGTGGTAAAAGGAAGAAATGATTCAATTGTGTGAGTGATTTGGACCACTATCTGGATCTTCTGGATCCATGAAATATAATTTTTAAAGACAAATAGCTCAAAAAGTCATGGGTGGATTTTGATGAAATTTTCAGGAAATGTCCTAAATGGGACAAGGAACAAGTGATTAGATTTTGGGAGTGATCTGGATCATGTGGATCCAGGCTGCCAGATGTGTTTGTGTACAAGATAAATCAAAAACTTATGGACGGATTTTGATGAAATTTTCAGGATATGTCTGAAAAGGTAAAAGGATGTAATGATTGAATTTTGGAAGTGATCCGGATCACTATATGGATCTTCTGGATCCATGAAACGTAATTTTTAAAGACAGATACCTCAAAAAGTTATGGATGGATTGTGATGACATTTTCAGCAAATGACCTAAATGGTGCGACGAACAAGTGATTAGATTTTGGGAGTGATCTGGATCACTGTCTGGATCATCCGGATCCACACTGCCAGATGTGTTTGTGTACAATGTAGCTGAAAAACTTATGGATGGATTTTGATGAAATTTTCAGGATATGTCTGAAAAGGTAAAAGGATGAAATGGTTGAATTTTTGAAGTGATCCGGATCACTATATGGATCTTCTGGATCCATGAAATGTAATTTTTAAAGACAGATACCTCAAAAAGTTATGGATGGATTGTGATGACATTTTCAGCAAATGACCTAAATGGTACAAGGAACTAGTGATTGCATTTTTGGAGTGATCTGGATCACTGTCTGGATCATCTGGATCCAGGCTGCAACATAATTTTAGAATGAATTTTGATGATATTTTTACGATATGTTAGAAATGGTAAAAGGAAGAAGTGGTAAAAGGAAGAAATGATTCAATTTTGCGAGTGATCTGGACCACTATCTGGATCTTCTGGATCCATGAAATATGATTTTTAAAGACAAATAGCTCAAAAAGTCATGGATGGATTTTGATGAAATTTTCAGGAAATGTCCTAAATGGGACAAGGAAGAGTGATTAGATTTTGGGAGTGATCTGGATCATGTGGATCCAGGCTGCCAGATGTGTTTGTGTACAAGATAAATCAAAAACTTATGGACGGATTTTGATGAAATTTTCAGGATATGTCTGAAAAGGTAAAAGGATGTAATGATTGAATTTTGGAAGTGATCCGGATCACTATATTGATCTTCTGGATCCATGAAACGTAGTTTTTAAAGACAGATACCTCAAAAAGTTATGAATGGATTGTGATGACATTTTCAGCAAATGACCTAAATGGTGCGAGGAACAAGTGATTAGATTTTGGGAGTGATCTGGATCACTGTCTGGATCATCTGGATCCAGGCTGCCAGATGTGTTTGTGTACAATGTAGCTGAAAAACTTATGGACGGATTTTGATGAAATTTTCAGGATATGTCTGAAAAGGTAAAAGGATGTAATCATTGAATTTTGGAAGTGATCCGGATCACTATATTGATCTTCTGGATCCATGAAACGTAGTTTTTAAAGACAGATACCTCAAAAAGTTATGGATGGATTGTGATGACATTTTCAGCAAATGACCTAAATGGTGCGAGGAACAAGTGATTAGATTTTGGGAGTGATCTGGATCACTGTCTGGATCATCTGGATCCAGGCTGCCAGATGTGTTTGTGTACAATGTAGCTGAAAAACTTATTGATGGATTTTGATGAAATTTTCGGGATATGTCTGAAAAGGTAAAAGGATGAAATGGCTGAATTTTTGAAGTGATCCGGATCACTATATGGATCTTCTGGATCCATGAAATGTAATTTTTAAAGACAGATACCTCAAAAAGTTATGGATGGATTGTGATGACATTTTCAGCAAATGACCTAAATGGTGCGAGGAACAAGTGATTAGATTTTGGGAGTGATCTGGATCACTGTCTGGATCATCTGGATCCAGGCTGCCAGATGTGTTTGTGTACAATGTAGCTGAAAAACTTATTGATGGATTTTGATGAAATTTTCGGGATATGTCTGAAAAGGTAAAAGGATGAAATGGCTGAATTTTTGAAGTGATCCGGATCACTATATGGATCTTCTGGATCCATGAAATGTAATTTTTAAAGACAGATACCTCAAAAAGTTATGGATGGATTGTGATGACATTTTCAACAAATGACCTAAATGGTACAAGGAACAAGTGATTACATTTTTGGAGTGATCTGGATCATCTGGATCCAGGCTGGAACAGAATTTTAGGATGAATTTTGATGATATTTTTAGGATATGTTAGAAATGGTAAAAGGAAGAAGTGGTAAAAGGAAGAAATGATTCAATTTTGCGAGTGATCTGCACCACTATCTGGATCTTCTGGATCCATGAAATATAATTTTAAAGACAAATAGCTCAAAAAGTCATAGGTGGATTTTGATCAAATTTTCAGGAAATGTCCTAAATGGGATAAGGAACAAGTGATTAGATTTTGGGAGTGATCTGGATCATGTGGATCCAGGCTGCCAGATGTGTTTATGTACAAGATAAATCAAAAACTTATGGACAGATTTTGATGAAATTTTCAGGATATGTCTGAAAAGGTAAAAGGATGTAATGATTGAATTTTGGAAGTGATCCGGATCACTATATGGATCTTCTGGATCCATGAAATGTTATTTTTAAAGACAGATACCGCAAAAAGTTATGGATGGATTGTTACAGCAAATGGCCTAAATGGTACAAGGAACAAGTGATTAAAGTTTTGGAGTGATCTGGATCACTGTCTGGATCATCTGGATCCAGGCTGCTGCATAATCTTGGGAAGGACTTTGATATTTTTAGGATATGTTACAAATGATAAAAGGAAGAAGTGGTAAAAGGAAGAAATGATTCAATTTTGCGAGTGATCTGGACCACTATCTGGATCTTCTGGATCCAAGAAATGTAATTTTTAAAGACAAATAGCTCAAAAAGTCATGGATGGATTTTTATGAAATTTTCAGAAAATGTTTTAAATGGGGCAAAGAACAAGTGATTAGTTTTTGGGAGTAATCTGGATCACTGTCTGGATCATGTGGATCCAGGCTGCCAGATGTGTTTGTGTACAAGATAACTAAAAAACTTATGGACAGATTTTGATGAAATTTTTAGCATATGTCTGAAAAGGTAAAACGATGAAATGATTGAACTTTGGAAGTGATCCGGATCACTATATGGATCTTCTGGATCCATGAAATGTAATTTTTAAAGACAGATATAAGTGAAAGAACTAGTGATTAGCTTTTGGGAGTAATCTGGTACTATGGAGAATCCTGATCTGGTGCTCCAGGAAACTGGCTCAAGACCGACATATTCACGCCTTAATGATGTCCCGTCCGGGGATACACTGCGTCGAGACGCAATCTCTAGTTCTGATTGGTACGAGGTGGCCCAACATGCCTTGGTTTTGGGATCTAGTGGCCATATCCAGCCAAATCCCACTGAGCCTGCCGAATCTGCCCAACCTGTTGACAGCCATTCAATCAGATCCCTCACAGAAATCTGATAAATCTTAATCTCCATGCAGGGCTCCTAGAGCCTCAGCAATTCAGGAGCAGGGCTTGTCTGAGGTAGTGGCAGCAAAAATTGAGGCTCCTCAAAGGGGATCAATCAGATCAGTCTATGAGGCAAGTGGGCCATTTTTACAAAGTGATGTATCATTCATCAGGTGGACTTCGGGGCACACCCTGTAAAGTCAGTTGCTGATTTCCTTATGTACCTGTTTCAGGACAGGAAGTTTCAGCCCAGGACCATTGATGGTTACAGGTCAGCCATTGCTGATAGACTAGGAAATTCGCCCATCAATATCAGTAAGGATGAAAATCTCGCTCGTCTCCTGGATAGTTTCCACTGAGACAGACCCAAAGGCCGGAAGGGAATACCCTCCTGGAACCTCTCCCTGGTTTTTGCACCAGCTGACAAGGTTCATTTTGAACCAATTAAAGAGGCCTCCTTGAAACATTTGACCTTCAAGACAGTTTTCCTCTTGGCCCTGGGGTCGGGCAAGCGTAGAAGTGAGATATATGCTTGGCAAAACAGAAATATTAGACACCAATCCGACTGGTCAAAGGTGTCCCTGTACCCATCACCCAGCTTTCTCTCCAAGAATCAGCTGGCCAAAGAGGGTCCAGACATTGTGGCCCCAGGGGTTTATAACAGCCCTGGCCCCAACTCTGGATAGATCCCTCAAGCCTGACAGGTCCCTCTGTCCGGTCAGAGCAATGCGCTAATATTGGGACAGGACGTCAGACCTCAGACAGAATAAGAAGGTGGTTTTTGTCTCCTTTAAGAAAGGTTTCGACAAAGACATCACACCTGCCACTATCTCCTCTTGGATCAAGCAGACTGTGATCCTATGTTATGAGCTCTCTGACCAGGAGGCCCACACTTTACATCTGTTTAAAGCCCATGATGTCAGGGCCTTTGCTGCTTCTAAGGTCTTCCAGTCGGGAGTCTCCTTAGATCCAATCTTGTCAGCCTGCCACTGAAGTCACATAATACCTTCACACAGTTCTATCTGAAGGTCGGGGCTTGGGCTGATTCAGAGCTTTACCAATTGGGCTCGGTAGTGGCTGCTCAGCAGATCCACAAGTGGCCCTTAGATTGAGGAGATTTGTATATATGTATAAACAGTTCTTCAGGTACATAAGAATTAAGTGTGGCGTTTTCTTCCTTCGGGAGGTTCATTTGCATTCTGGGACTGAACTCATCCCTCTCTTCCCCTACCTCAGAGCAGGTCTGCAAAAAAGGGGGGGGGCGACGGCGGTATAGCCCCGGGTAACCGGCTGCTGGCAACCGACCATGGCCTTACAGGGTTTCCTGACCTTAAGGTCAACCCAGGCCAGGGCCTATAGGTCTCCTGACAAAGTCAGCCTAGACCGTAGGTTAAAATTTGCTATTACTTGTGAGTTCACATAAGTCCCTAGTAACTTACCCGCCGACCAAGCGGTAGTTATTCAGTAATTGTCCATTGGATAGGATGTATTAATGCAATAAAATTGCAAATTTAATAAGTAAATTAAATTTTTATGAGTTAATACCCTATCCAATGGACACACAAGACCTTCCCACCGACCCCGCTATCAGCTTACTAGGGGTCTAATAGGTTTAGACAACGAAAAAGATGATATGACATCATGTTGTCTAGACAGGAAGTAAATACCATGCGCCACCTGGCGTTTGGCGGGCCGGTCTGCGCCGACCGGATTAGAAATTGTCCATTGGATAGGGTAATAACTTATAAAAATTTAATTTACTTATTAAATTTGCAAATTTTTGGTTCTAGAGGTTTGGGATGGTAAACCAACCTATAGGAAATCATGGGCTGGGAATTTTTTGGTGTGGTCGGATTTGACCTTTGACCTCTCCTTCAAGGTCAAACGAGGATAGCTAAACTTAAAATGCTTATACCTCGCTTATTATTGGTCATACATGTTTGGGATGGTAAACCAACTTATAGGAAATCATAAGCTGGGAATCTTCTGGTGTGGTCAGATTTGACCTTGAACCCCTCCTTCAAGGTCAAACGAGGAAAGCCAAACTTAAAAGTGCTTATAACTTGCTTATTATTGGTCGTACAGGTTTGGGATGGTAAACCAACCTATAGGAAATCATGGGCTGGGAATCTATTGGTGTGGTCGGATTTGACCTTGGGCCCCTCCTTCAAGGTCATACGAGGATAGCCAAAGTTAAAAGTGCTTCTAACTCGCTTATTATTGGTCCTAGAGGTTTGGGATGGTAAACTAACCTGTAGGAAATTGTGAGCTGGGAATCTTTTGGTGTGGTCGGATTTGACCTTGGGGCCCTCCTTCAAGGTCAAACGAAGATAGCCAAACTTAAAAGTGCTTATAACTCGCTTATTATTGATCCTAGAGGTTTACAATGCGAAACCAACTCATACAAAATCTTGGGCTAGGAATCTTTTGATGTTAGATTTGACCTTTGGCCCCTCCTTCAAGGTCAAACGATGGTTCACTGGCTTTGGTGAGTTGTCTTTCCGGTGGATACAAATTTGCATCGGTTCTCCGATGCGTAGGTCTAGTTGGTCCTAGAGGTTTGGGATGGTAAACCAACTTATAGGAAATCATGTCCTGGGAATCTTTTGGTGTGGTCATATTTGACCTTGGACCCTTCCTTGAAGGTCAAACGAGGATAGCCAAACCTAAAAGTGCTTATAACTCGCTTATTATTGGTCCTAGAGGTTTGCGATGATAAACCAACCTATAGGACATCATTGGCTGGGAATATCTTAGTGTGGTCGGATTTGACCTTGGGCCCCTCCTTCAAGGTCAAACGAGAGTTCACTGGCTTTGGTGAGTTGTCTTTTTGGTGGATACAAATTTGCATCGGTTCTCCGATGCGTAGGTCTTGTTAATTGATGTTTTGCACATGTTTTAGATATTTCTAGCTAAACAATTTTTCAATGTCTTTACCATTCTTTCATTTAATATAAAAATTTGATTTTTGGACTAATTTCTTTTATTGACACACATACCTCAGTGTTTGCTTTCGTCAAAACTCAATGCGATACAGACTGTCTCCCCTAACTTGAAAAGGCGAGACAACTGTGAAAAAATGTGAGACATGCTTTACGTCAAGATATTTTGGAATGGAGTTTCAAGAAAAATACAGTCACCAAGCTGGTCAAGTTATTTGGAATGGCAGTGGTTCTAAAGTTCGTAAAGTTAGTTCTTAAGTTTGTGCAACCTATTGTCATTGTGTTGTTTTTTCTTTTGTGTAATACATTAACTTGCGCAACATATCAATGGTATTAAAACACACATTTTTTTAAATCCTCAATTATGCTTTAATTATATTATTACCTTATTATGCACATTCTTTTATTCATTATATCCCTTCAGAATCACCTCTATGCCTTAATGGCTGGGTGCCACTGTGTTTTTGTTACTGTTAACTGGGTTCATGAAATAAGATACACTGCATTTCTTCTCTTTTGGATTTACTTCTTCTGCTGATAATAATAATAATAATACTGGGCTCTTAAATAGCACTTTTTATTGCGCTACAATAGCTTACCATGTGGGACTGAATGCTTTACTGGTTGCCGCGAGGCATAGACGACCAACGCTCGAGAAAAACAAACATGCAGTTGGTTCGGCCTCATGGGTTGTCGTGACGTCATCACTTCCTGTGTATCAGCCTCCTTTTCGTTGGTCGCCGCCATATTGGATGCTCTGCTAAGTTTTCAAAGCTGTTTTCTATTATATCTCTGGATATATTGTTTGTCATTCGTCCATAATTCGGCTTTTCCTTTATTTAGCAGTATAGAATCTTATACCCAATTTTCAGCACTTCCGGTGCTGTATTTTGTCAGTTTTTTAACGTCTTCTTATTTCGCGTGTTGTGTGCTCGCCACTACACTAGTACTGCTCGAATCTACGGTTCGGAGTATTTTCATATTTTATTGCATTAAAACATGGCCACCGCCCACCAGTCTTCTAAAGATAAACCCAGATCCAGCAAATGCAATCATTTCTGTCAGCCATTCGACAGTCATGGCTATTGCCCTTCCTGCAGAGATGCAGGGAAGGGCGATGATCTGTGTGTTACAAAAGCTGGTACTTGTCAAATCTGTGCGTCTTTCACAGACGAACAGTCCACTAAAATTGCTAATAGAAGACGATACAAGAAAAAACATCCCACTTCTCAGGCATCGGACAAAGATCGGGACGAGGTACTGGGCGATTCTTTTGAATCGTTTTCTGGATCGCAAGCCGAACTTGAAGCTGCGGCCGATAATTTGTTTACTTCACCTCCACGTCCCAGACCCTTATCTTTCGATCCTTTGCCTCTTACTACACCAGGGCGTACTGTTCCTCCCACTCCCAGTACAGCCTTACATCATAAAGTCCATTCTTCTGTAGAAAAGTCTTTGGACCACAAATTTGATCAGAAATTTGGTGTTTTTCAGGCCAACATCTATGATGCCCTTAAATCTATGCGTGAAGATTTCCTAAAATCTCAACAAGGGCTGGCTGCCAAGATCGCCTCTTCGGCTGTTCGCACCGAACCTCAGACCTCTGTCAGTGCTTCAGAACCCATGGATATTGAATATGGCCCTTCTCTTCCTCCTCGCCTTCAGGCCGAGCAAGGTTCGGACGTTCGTCTTAGCTCTTCCGAACAGACACAGTCTGTTCGCCCCAAGACGTCCTCTCACAAGGTTAGCCATGCTCCAATCTCAGGTTCGGGATCTGATTCCGATCATGATCGCCCTTCATATTCTAGACCTAAAAAGCACTCTGACAAGTCTAAACATAAGTCAAGGTCCGCATATTTGCCCTCATCGTCTGGGGAGGATCAGTCCCCTAGACGTAAACACAGGTCTCCCAAGCCCCAGAGAATGGCCTCTGATGATCAGGAACATCCTCAAATTGACCTTGATCCGCCCTACTATAGGGATGTGGCTCTGGCTGACATCCCAAATCAATATGCGGAGGAGGTAGATACTTTTTGACGTATCCTCAAATTACCTGATCCGAGGGATTCAGTCCCCAGACCTGCTACTGCTATCATAGGTATCGATGACGAGGTGGCCATCCAAGAGCTGAGACCTACGGGTCCATCAGCTATGTTGCCCCTCAACTCTGGTATAAGAGATGCCTTTGACAAATTCAACAATGACCTTATGGCTGCAAACCTGGCAGAGGGCAAATACCCAAAGCTCCCCCCTTCCACTTCTAAGTGGTACAAGGTTGGACAACCTTGTTTTTCGGAGAAACTCCAAGACTTAAATGCAGACTTTGCCAAGATCTGTATATCTCCTAAACCTTCGGGGGCCCCTTTAAGCAAGGTCCCACTCTCTGTCCTCAAGGACTTAGAACAACAGGCAAGGTACAATCTAACCACTTTGAATTTCACGACCACTTTTGCCAAGACATCCTCCTCCTGCAACTCTACCATGAGGAGGTGTCGTTATGGACTAAAAGAAACCTTCAAGAAGGTCAAGTCCCAGGTCAGGAAAGGTGCCGACCCTGAAAAAGCAGTAAAACGTGGTTATGATGAGGCCTATGACTACTTTGATCTCTGGGAGAAGACCCTCACTATTCAACATAAGGCCATAACCTGCCTGAGCAAATCCCTTGCCCATATTTTACAAAGGGAACTTTACACAATGGCAACTTCCGGCTTGCTTAGACGCGAAGCCGAAATGTCCCACCTGCAGCCACAATTAGGGGAAACCAGACGTCAAGAGCTCAGGAATTCCTCTCTCTGGACTCGTTCCCTGTTCAACTCCCAGTCAGTGAAGGAAGGCGAGGACTTCCTTCTCAAAAAAGGCACCTCAAAAGATGCTCAGGGTTTCGGACCCTACCAAAATAAGCCCTTTCGTGGTTCCCACCACAATAAGAGAAGAGGCTCCTACAGGAAACGCCCCTTTGGGGGCAATTCCTCCCAAAGCAGCAACTATTCGTTTCCCTCTTCTAGAGGAAAACCAAACTTCAGAGGCTCCAGGGGTCGTTTTCGACCCCACAACAAAGGAAAAGGGCGTGGAAACCCCTCTTCCCAATGACTCCTATCAAGCCTCAGTCAATCCACCAGTAGGAGGTCGCCTCCGTTCTTTCAGGAGAGACTGGCACGCAAACAATTGCTCAGCCAACGTGTTAAATATCATCACCAATGGCTACGTTCTGCCATTCCTCTCAAGGCCAAACTTGATAAGATTTCCTCTGATTGTGTCAGAGTACAAGGCCCCTCAAAAAGACCAAGCCTTGGCCGAGTGCATCCAGTCTCTCCTGTTAAAGAACGCTATCGAAAGGGTGGAAAATGTAAAATCTCTCGGGTTTTACAGTCGCCTCTTTCTTGTACCCAAGCCTCACCAAAGGTGGAGGCCAGTAATAGACCTAAGCAGGCTCAACACTTTTCTACACGTAGAAAAGTTCAAAATGGAAACGCCAGAGTCCATCAGGACTTCTCTGATTCCGGGGGAATGGGTAGCGTCAATAGACCTGTCGGACGCTTACCTCCACATCCCCATCCATCCAAACTCAAGGAAGTATCTAAGATTTTGCCACAGGTCACAGGTGTTCCAGTTCACCTCGCTCCCATTCGGACTAGCCACAGCCCCCCAGGTATTCACCATGGTCGTCAAAGAAGTGAAGCTCATGGCCCTCAGCAGAGGACTCAGACTTCATCAATACCTGGACGACTGGCTGATCAGGTCTCAGTCCCAGGAGGAAGCATTAGTGAACACTCGGACAGTGGTAGATCTCACCCAGTCCTTGGGATGGATCTTAAACCAAGAGAAATCAGAACTGAAACCAACTCAGGTGTTCTCGTTCGTGGGCTACGAATACCACCTAGATTCAGCCCTTGTAAAACCCACTCAAGAGAGATGGCTCAAACTTCAGGATTTGATCCTACGACTCAAGTTGAAACATGTTTTGACTGCAAGATGTTTGATGTCTCTAATTGGGTTGCTAGCCTCAACGGAGAAGATGGTCCCGGAGGGACGCCTTCACATGAGACCGTTTCAGTTTCACCTGAAAGAGCACTGGAAATTTCCTCAGTCGCTGGACAGCCTCCTTCCCTGGACAGAAGTCATTTCTGCTCATCTGGACTGGTGGCAGAATCCTGCAAAGGTGATGATAGGCGCCGACCTTCATCCCAAAGACCACAGTATCCAACTCTTTACAGACGCCTCAAACGAAGGCTGGGGCGCTCACTTAGAACAAAGTTCTACAAAAGGGCTGTGGTCACCTCAGGAAAAAGGACTTCACATAAACGTCCTAGAATTGAAAGCTGTCTTTCTGGCTTTGAGACACTTCAAAGACCAGTGTCAGGACCAAACAGTGCTAGTTGCCACGGACAACTCAACTGTGGTAGCTTACATAAACAAACAAGGGGGAACACACTCGGCGGAGATGTGCGCACTCCTGTGGAGACTCATGACCTGGTGCCACCACTATCACATAATCTTGAAAGATAATTCCAGGGTGCCTGAATGTGATGGCCGACCTACTTTCCAGGTCGAACCAGGTTCAGTCGACCGAATGGTCACTCCATCCACAGGTGTTCAAACAGATCTGCCGAAAGTGGTTCACTCCCCACGTGGACCTTTTTGCCACTCATCTGAACCACAAGCTCCCTCTGTACGTGTCTCCTATCCCAGACCCCCGGGCCTGGGACATAGATGCTCTAAACATAGACTGGACGGGTCTCACTGCTTATGCTTACCCTCCAACGGCTCTCCTTTACAGGGTGATCCAAAAAATCAGGCAATGCACCTGCCTGATCATTCTAATAGCCCCAGGCTGGCCAGGGATGCCCTGGTTCTGGGACCTAGTGCAGCTCTCAACAGAGATCCCTCTACAACTCCCGGTGTCGACAACACTCCTCAAGCAGTCCCACAACTTTGTGTTCCACAGCTCCCCGCAGCACCTCAACCTCCACGCCTGGTCTCTAGGAGTGGACAACTCCAAGAACAAGGCTTCTCTGTGGAAGTGGCAGAGAGAATTGCTGCACCTCAGCGGTCTTCAACAAGGAACATCTACAAATCAAAGTGGGCCCTATTTGAAAAATGGTGCAGAGATAATTCGGTGGATTTCTCCTCACCATCTGTGAAGCAAATCTCAGATTTCTTTATGTATCTGTACCAAGACCTAAACAGGCGCCCCTCTACCATTGATGGTTACAGGACAGCTATTGTTGACACTCTAGGCCCTACGGCCCAGCATATTGCCCATAATGAGGACCTTCACAGGTTGCTCTCCAGTTTTCACAGGGATCGCCCCAAGAGTTCCAGAAACCTTCCTCAGTGGAACCTATCTGTTGTCCTCAATGAGCTCACAAAAGCGCCCTTTGAGCCTATGAAAGACACAGACCTCAAACATCTCACTCTCAAGACTGCTTTCTTGCTAGCTCTGGCCTCCGGCAAACGCCGCAGTGAAATCCACGCCTGGGTCGCCAACAAAGTATCTAATCTAGGCCAATGGGAAAAGGTGGCCTTGTTCCCTTCATCAGATTTTATAGCCAAAAACCAGCTAGCAAGAGAAGGTTCTCAAAGTGTGTCTCCGGTGACTATTCCTGCCTTGACTACCATTGTAGATAGACAATTCAAAGAAGACAGGACCTTGTGTCCTGTACGGGCTTTGAGGTACTATCTGGACCGAACCCAAGGACCTGAGAGGGTCCCGGTCCCTTCTTTTCATCTCCTTCAAGAAAGGACATACCTCAGATATCAGACCCGCTACTCTCTCTTCATGGTTGAAACAAACCATTCTACTTTGTTATAAGCAAGCAGACCAGCAAGCCTTGGACTTAGTCCAAGTTAAAGCGCATGACATTAGGGCCTTCGCAGCCTCTAAGGCTTTTTACGGTGGGGTATCGGTGGACCAGATCATGCAAGCGTGTCACTGGAAAGCTCACAACACGTTTACCAATTTTTACCTAAAAGACCTTACTTGGTCGGACAACGACAACAACATGTATCTGGGACCAGTAGTAGCGGCTCAACAGGTCCTAGACTCTTCTCCTCAGTGATGTCTTCTTCGGAAACTAAAGGGGGGGGGGGGGGCACGTCCGCTACAGCTAATCCTTCAGGAGTCTCCCCAGGTCTAGGTATAAGCTACCTCATCAGGGTGTTACAGGTAAGGTCACACATATTAAATTTACGTTAACTTCTTGGGACCATAAGGTTGTCTTATAAATAAGGTTGCAAATAGCAATTCTCGAACCTTGACCTCATTTCTGACGTCATAGCCCTTAGGGGTTCTTCCTATCTGTGTACTCCGGGTACACAATCCTCCTTCCAAACACCCTACAGTGTACGACACTGTGTATTCTCATCAGGTTTTTGGCTCTTTACAAGTCCGACCTTCAGGATTGGGACTCTGTAAATGGGACTCAGACTGGAAATTTTTTGGAACTATTTTTTATTACTCTCAATTCGAGAAAAACAACATTCAGACCTTCCAGTCTCAGCTGTAATCCCGCCACCGGGCGGTTGAATTCAGCATTCAGTCCCACATGGTAAGCTATTGTAGCGCAATAAAATTGAAAATTTTAATTACTTAAATGTAGCTTTTATAAGCTACAAGCTTACCATGTGGGACTGAGAAGAGTCCCACCCTACCTCCCCGCTGTATTACAGCTGAGGGGACATGGGTTTAATCTCAACGAAAAGGAGGCTGATACACAGGAAGTGATGACGTCACGACAACCTATGAGGCCGAACCAACTGCATGCTTGTTTTTCTCGAGCGTTGGTCGTCTGTGCCTCGCGGCAACCAGTAAAGCATTCAGTCCCACATGGTAAGCTTGTAGCTTATAAAAGCTACATTTAAGTAATTAAAATTTTCAATTTTCTATTATTAGCTGAAAGTGTTTTACACAGTATTACCCCAGCAAGGATAGCTAGCCTTGGTAACCTTGCCTGTTGCTGCCATGCAAGGCGCAGAAGCCAGTATCCCTTAAAGTTGGGTACCCATATTTCCCCTGGGTGGAGAGAGGCACAGACCAGGTTAACATCTTGCACAAGGATGTTATCCCACATGAAACAGTTGGCATCACTGGGGGTCGAACCCACGACCCTTGGATTATAAGTCCAACACCCTACCAACTGAGCCACATGACACCCTAATAATAGACAAATTTATTCAGTCAGTAGTTGTTTGACTGTTTGGCCTGTGAAAATATATGCAGTAGATGAGTCAATAATTCGACAAAAAGCACTGAGATCTCGCGAGAATACCCTAATTGTCCCGAGAGTTACTGTTAGCTGGATGCATCAAATAAAATAAACTCACTTTTGTGTCTCTTTCATCTAATTCCATGAGGAAATATGTATGTCGTCACTTCCGATAATAGACAAATGTCTTCAGTCAGTGGTTGTTTGGAGTGTTTCACCTGGTAGCAACAGCGCAGATGCATTGGTGAGTTGGTTTCGTGACAACTCACCCAAAGTTTGTACAAACTCGCGAAATTACGCTCAGGTGTAGGTGTGCAACATCATGGTGTGACTGACCTTGATTTGACCTTGCTGTAGTGACCTTGAGTTTGAAAATCTTGTCTGGGATATATCTCGGAAACCGTAAGGTGTAGAAAATTGATACTTGGTAGGGACATTGGTTAGGGGGTGTACGTGTGCAACGTCATGGTGTGACCTTTATTTTGACTTTTCACCTTGACGTATTGACCTATAAAATCTTGTCCGGGCTATATCTGAGAAACCGTAAGGTGTGTGATAATTAGTAGGGACACTGGTTCAGGGCTGCAGGTGTGCAACATCATGCTATGACTTGATTTGACAATCAGCCTTGCCGTAGTGACCTTGACCTATGAAATCTTGTACGGGCTATGTCTCGGCAAACGTAAGGTGTAGGAAGTTGATACTTGGTAGGGACATTGATCGGGGATTGTAAGTGTGCAATGTTATTGTGTGACCCAGATTTGACCTTCCTGTAGTAACCTTGACCTATAAAATCTTGTCCGGGTTATATCACGAAAACCGTAAGGTGTAGCCGGTTTTTACATGGTAGGGACATTGGTTAGGGGGTGTAGGTGTGCAATGTCATAGTGTCACCTTGATTTGACCTTTGACCTGGCTGTAGTGACCTTGACGTATAATATCTTGTCTGGGCAGTTGTCTAGGAAGTTGATACTTTGTAGGGATATTGCTTCAGGGTTGTAGGTGTGCAACATCATGTGACCTTGATTTGACCTTTGCTCTTGCTGT
Organism: Sabellastarte sp. h YS-2021; assembly: GCA_964017235.1. Classification (NCBI taxonomy): domain Eukaryota; kingdom Metazoa; phylum Annelida; class Polychaeta; order Sabellida; family Sabellidae; genus Sabellastarte; species Sabellastarte sp. h YS-2021. The sequence goes on along the minus strand of OZ024931.1, from coordinate 95,406,976 downwards.
AGTGACCTTGACCTTTAAAATTTTTTCCAGGCTATATCTCTGAAACCATAAAGTGCAGGAAGTAGATATTTGGTAGGGACATTGCTTCAGGGTTGTAGGTGTGCAACATCATGGTGTGATCTTAATTTGTCCTTTAACATTTTAGTGACCATGAATTTAAAATCTTGTCGGGGCTATTTCTTTTGATCCCGGAAGGTGCAGACGGGTTGACACTCGGTAGGGACATTCATTAAGGGTTGTAGGTGTGCATCATGGTATGACCTGTAACTTTGGCTCTGCCAAAGTGTGTTCACCTGCCATATTTGAGACATCTTTTTCGTATGACAAAGATATATGGATTGCTGCAACTGATTATTATATGTACTTTTACATAACTGTGCTATTTCCATTGACAGCTATTTTATTTCTCACAGTTAATAAATTTTTCAGTTTCAAAATAATTAGTTTACTGATGAATGCTGTCATCTTTCTATTGAATTGTCTTGTTTTAATACATGTACTTTATCTTTACATACATATTCTTCCTCTTAGATGTTATTTTCTCTACTTAAACATTATTTGGAGCTTTATATACCGTAAATGACCTATTTAGTGCACAGTGCGCTAAGGAAAGTCTATTTTTATTGAATTTTTGGTGAGAAAAAATTCCCCTTTTAGCGCACCCATTATGAAACACTTTCCAGGATGAAGTATAGGTGAATCCGGTAAGAATAACAGTGTTTCGACATTTAGAATCTACCGAAAGAACTAGGGGTGCAACGAATCAAAATATTACGAACCAAATCGATCCGCGAACAATCATTGCAAACCAAATCGATTCACGAATCAATTTGACATAATTTAACTTGCCTGTGCAGTGGTCATTTCCAAATATAAGCGCAAATGAGCAGTGTTCATGTTTGCTATTACTTGTTAACAATTGTCTTTGAAGTCACTTGTAAGAGTGCATTATGCAAAAATATACCTTAAAAAGTGAAAATATTAAAAACTGGATAATAAAATCTTGTTGTGCAATAGATATTTATTTCTATATATATTTAACAAAACTATGAAAAAAGTGGCAAATTTACATCCACTGGTGAGTTTACATCACTTACTATAAACGTGTTTTCTATTGATAAATACCGAATTTTTGTTAAACGAAGTATGATTGGACAGTGCCGTTTCTGCTCGACCAATCAAATTAAGGCATTTAGAAGCAAGGAAACATGGAGGAATTGGGTTAAAAAGACAATATATGTGTCCTTTTATTTGATTTTTAAACAAAATTCGTCTAATTTTCCCAATATTTACAGCGAAAACGCGGGCGATAATGCAATATATATGCGTTACCGCGACTCGGGATGAGATTCGCGAACTTTCGTTTGCCACCAAGTGGTTCGCGGATCTCTGTTTCACCGAAAATGACCGAATATACCGAACCACCGAACTATCGTTGCAGTACTAGAAAGAACCCACTTCCTGTAAATATGGCGGTAGATGAAAACAAACTCGAAATCCATGGCAAAAATGTCAATTTATTAAGTAAAAATACGTAAATTATATAAAAAATATGTGGATATTAAAGAAAATTGAGAAAGGTGAGATTTAAGCTGAATAATCGGTCATTATTACCCTTTTGTAACCAACCGCGATTGTACACTGTCACTGTCTAATCGTCCACCCACTAGAAGTTGTCCAGTATATTGCTTTGAAAAGAGATAGGGTGCGGTTACAAGGGCGGATGCGCTAAATAGGTCATTTACGGTAACTGACACTGCTCTGAAAGTATCCCGATCTTTGTACTGTTTCACTACTTCTATATCTCATGGTGTTGAAAACTGTTTCCCCAGGCTGTGGGGTACGGGCATCTGATGCTATTTTTTAAAATTAATATTCATAGATCATACTGCTACACTTTATTTAGTGACAGGATAAGTATTAAGCATACCGCAAGGGATGTTTGTTTGTATTTAGGGGAGACAGGAGAGACAGTGGGTCCTCCGGCTCTGCCAGCTCCCGCATTTTCTATTGCTTATAGCTCGGCAACCACTGGGGGATTCTCTTCAAATTTAACACATGTATGCAGTAGCCCTGGGAAAAATTTCTGAATATGGTGTCATGACATTTCAACCAAACAGAGAAGTCACATGACCAAAAACATGTTTTTCAAAGGGGTGTGCTTGTCAGGATGACAACTTAAAACGTGCTTCGGATATGTAAAATGCAATTATCTCAGAAATGGTAAGAGATAGAGCGATTTTGATGAAATTTTTTACCCACAGGGTATCTCTAGAGTCTACTGCCGTCTTTTCCCAAAAATCATTTTTATTGCGTTAATACAACTTACCTAGTGGACAGATGCATTTGTCCGGGGCTCTGCCGGTCACGCCAAACGTTAGAAAAAAACGTCCTGAGCTGGGCTCTGGCCGGGACCGGTAGTGTCCTGTTCACTCGCCAGGTGGCTGTACAGCCTACCTGCCGGTATACTCTTCCTCTTTTTGTTTGGCGCGTGAGGATTTGAAACGCTTGAAGTTTAAGAGAAACTATTTTAATTTTTTTATGTGCTTTGCAAGTGAATTCTTCTCAACTTTGTAGTTTATTATTGTGTTTATATATCATGGCATCCCCTGGAGATAAGAAAGGGCAGAGGCGAGGTGTATGCGGCCACATTATGGCCTCCTTTGATTTGCACAAACGCTGTGCCAGATGCCGTGACAAGGGCATTGGAGATGATGACTGTGTTGCTAAGAAATCTTGTGTTATTTGTGACGGGTTCATTGATACCCAAAAGGATATGCTAGCCACCCCTACATATAAGATACGCAAGGACAAAAAGGCGGGGGTTTTGGTGTCTCCGGATCAGGTAACAGTTATTGCTTCTGTCGAAGATAAAGAGCCTGTTTTTCAACCATCGCCTTCTGCCTCTCAACCTCCTGTGCATGCGCAGCCAGAGTCTTCAAGTTCTAGTTCTTCTTTTGTTACCTCTGATCAACTCCAACAAATGTCGGATCAATGGGCTGAACAGTTCGCCCGGTTTGAGGCATTACTCTCCAGGGGCAACGTTTTCTCTACCCCAAAATCGTCTGTCCAGCATGTGCCTTCCCATGCTGCAATTTCAGATACTCCTTTTATTCCCCCTTCTGCTCGGCTCACCGGTCCGGTGGAGTTCCCGGCAGAAGGTGAGGTCGACAAACAACAGGCCAGTAAAAGTGTGGAAAGGGATGTTAAGGATCAAAAGAAGTCACGTAAATCCCGCAAGGACCATAAAGAGGATAAACATTAAAAAAAGAGACAGGTGTCTCCCTCTCCTGATGTGGCCACTCTTTATGTCAAATCTGCACCAGTCCAGGTTAAGCCACCGGCTCAAGCTCAAGTCTCCTCCGGTCCGGAGGTCGTGCAGAAGTTAAAGCGTAAGCCTGCTCCACTTTCCTCTGTTGGTTCCGACCCGGAACAGTCAGGACTCTTTCTTCCCGGTACAACCGGTCAAGGCTTTGCTCAACCCGGTTCATCCGGTCAAGCTCCCCCAGTAGATCAGACTTCTTCATCTCTCTTTGGGGATTCCACTGTTCAGATGCTTACCGGGCCCCACCAGAGCCGGATAATTTGGACATTGACCCTCCTCCTTCTGAAGCCAGTTTCTCCGACGACCAGGTTTCTGATGAAGGTGAGATATCTTCTGATACCTTGGACAGGCCTGAACAAACAGAGGATATGAACTATAGAGGGACAGTTAGGTCCATCCGTTCTTTTATGGGATGGAATCGTATCCCCACATTTGAAAGTGATCTCAGTGAGCCTGATAAGAGTAATAACCCCTGGAAGGGGAAACTACCAAAGAGGCCTGCCCGCATCTCTGTAGCCATGCCGCCGGACAACTGGCTCTGTCAAAAATTAGAAAAGTTGAACACAGTGGTGGCGGAGGGTTACCCTTCACATTCCCAGGACTCGGCTGGATTGAAAAAAGATCAGTTTGTCAAAGTCCCGAAGTCACAAAATAGATGGTACCAGATGCATATGATCAGACCGGAGGGTCCGCATAGGCCTGGAAAGACTTTGTTTAGTTGGCACAATTCAGAGGCAAAGGTGAATTCCCAATTCCCTCGCATTGTGAAAGCATCTGCTTACCCTGCCACCGGACCTCCTTCGCGTCCTATTTCACAGGAATACTTGCGTCGGTGGGAGAAGTGCGCCCGGGAAAATTCTTACATTGTGAATCATGCGGCAAGGTTTAACCGTTGCACCAGTGAGTTACAGGAATGCATGACCGGCCATGTCAACATGCTTCATGCTAGAATTAATAAGGGAAAAGCCCCCAAGGAAGTATCCGCTGCCCTCTCAGACTTGAAAGACCTTACTGCTTTTCACCAGAATGTGTCCGTGGCCATGGGCACTGCGCTTCAGCACCTAGCGGACAGTCTTTTTGTACAAATGTCCAACTTGATTTTGCTGCGTAGGGATTCTTACCTTGATCTTGTTAAGAATGGCATCAAACCTGACACCTATAACCAGTTGAGAAATGCTCCGTTATTTGGACATGGGCTTTTCCCTGATGCTGTTATTCGCACAGCTGAACAAGATATTGCCAGTCATCACTCCTCCGGTTCTGTTCCCAGACCCGGTCCGGGTGCTGCCCAACAGACCGGCTGGAGATCTTCTCATAGGTACCGTCCCTATGAAAGCAGAGACAGTAGGAATACCGGTACCGGAGATCAGGACCGTCAGGCTTGGAGACAGTTTAGCCGGAATAGAGGCCGGGGTCGTGGCAGAGGACGTGGTGCCAATCCCCGTTTCTCTAAATCGAGAGGTTACAAGTAATATAAATGACAATTACCTATTGTGTCCAACTCCCTCAACATCAGTAATTGCAAATTTGGACAGCATGACCTTAAACAAGACTGTAAAGTCAGAAGTAGTAGGCAGTCCATGTTTAAACAAAGCTCAGCAGACACCAAGTTTATCTTTTCAAAATGTGTCCTATCTTGCTGTCGATCATGTTCATTCTGTTTGTTTCCAAGGGCAACCGCAAAAGAAAGGTATAAGTCCCTGTATACCAAAGATAAAAATAAAAGATGTGAAAGGTGTTTTTTGTGCAAATCAATGTCTTTTTGCCCCACATGTTCCAAATGTCCCCAATGTTGCCCCAAGTTTGGCTGTAGGGGGCAGACTGCAAAAGTTTTGGCAAGTTTGGCTCACTCTGGGGGCGAATCCAAGGGTGGTCTCGATTTTGCGAGAGGGATACACGCTACCCTTCAAAACCAGACCACCTCTGACCCGATCCCCTGTGATCAAGAGTGGTTATGCTCACCCAGGGAAGAGCAAGGCCTTGTTTCAAGCATTAACAGAACTCATAAACAAGTTGGTAGTCGAAAAGGTGGTCATAAGATCCTCCCTGGCCTTTTACAACCGCCTCTTTCTGGTACCAAAATCAAATCATAGATGGAGACCTATCTTGGACCTCAGCCATCTAAATCTTTTCTTGAAACCAGGCACCTTCAAAATGGAAACTCCGGAAACAATAAGGTTGTCTCTCCCAAAGGGGGGAGTGGGTAACGTCGCTGGATTTCAGCGACGCTTATTTTCACATCCCCATCAGTCAGAGATCACGAAAGTATCTCAGGTTCTTTCTGGGAAACAAAGCTTATCAATTCACGGCCCTCCCTTTCGGGCTCGCCACAGCTCCACTGGAATTTACCAAGGTAGTCAAGGAGGTGAAACTGATGGCTCAAGCACGGGGTATCCAGATCCACCAGTACCTCGACGACTGGTTAGTCAGAGCCCCGGACCAGGAAACTTGCCAATTACATACCCAGACCCTCTTGGCCCTGTGCCACGAACTAGGGTGGGTGGTAAACATGGAGAAATCGGAACTTACGCCTCAACAGGTTTTCAATTTCGTAGGTTACCGGTTCGACCTACTGTCGGGTCGAGTGTTGCCCACTCAGGACAGATGGATCGCTCTTCAGCAGAAACTACAGTTCATCAAAGGCAGGGACTGTTGTTCAGTCCGACATTTCATGTCCCTAATCGGGCTGCTTACTGCCACAGAAAAGCAAGTGTGGGCCGGCCGTCTTCACATGAGACCGGTTCAGTGGCATCTAAAAAGACACTGGCATGTGCCGGAGAGCCTGGAGAAGATTATTCCAGTTCCCCTCTCTCTTCATCCACACCTGGATTGGTGGTTGGACAAGAACAATGTACTAAAGGGGCAACCCTTTCACCCCCTTCAGCACGCCCTACAAATATTTACAGACGAAGGCTGGGGCGCACACTTAGGGGGATCCACAGCAAGAGGCGTTTGGTCAGAATCCGAAAGTCGCCTCCATATCAACTTCTTGGAACTCAAGGCAGATCTTCTGGCACTCAAGAGTTTCGAGCAGCAGTGCAGGGGACAGATTGTTCTCATAGCAACAGACAACACAACTGTAGTGTCTTACATCAATAAAGAGGGCGGTATGAGATCAGGTTCTCTCTGTGCCCTACTTTGGCGACTCCTATCCTGGTGTCATCCCGGGTCGCTTGAATGTCATAGCAGACAAGCTATCCCGGCACAATCAGGTGATCCATACCGAGTGGTGCCTGTCTCAACAGGTATTCAATTGCTTGTGCTCCAACTGGGGCCAACTGCAGATAGATCTTTTTGCCACCCGATTCAATCACAAGCTTCCCAAGTTTGTCTCTCCGGTTCCGGACTCGACAGCTTGGGCAGTGGATGCTCTCAGCCTATCATGGAGCAACCTGGATGTGTATGCCTTTCCTCCAGTATCCCTTCTCAGTCAGGTCATATCAAAACTGGTAGATCATGGCTGTCACAGGATGATATTAATCGCTCCGGGTTGGCCAAACATGCCTTGGTTTTGGGATCTGATCAGTCTATCAAGTCAGATTCCCTTCAGTCTTCCCTTGGAGAGGAACCTGGTGACCCAACCGTTCAACGGCCTTCTCCACAGGAACTTGAATCATCTAAATCTGCATGCTTGGCTCCTAGAGCCTCGTCCATCAGACGACAAGGTTTTTCTGAGGAGGTGGCAGCAAGAATTGAGGCTCCTCAAAGAAGTTCAACCAGAGCGGTCTATAAATCAAAGTGGGCCATTTTTGTTAAGTGGTGCGAATCCAACCAGGTGGACTTCAGGTCGCCCTCTCTAAAACAAGTGGCCGATTTTTTGTTGTATCTCTTTAAGGAGAGACAGTTACAACCCAGTACTATAGAAGGCTACAGAACAGCCACTGCTGATATGGTGGGTAATGACATGGTTCAATTTGGCAAGGATGAAAGCCTGACTCGCTTGTTAGACAGTTTCCATAGAGACAAGCCGAAGGGCAGGCGGGGAGTCCCTGCGTGGAACCTTTCGTTAGTGCTCCATCAATTGACCAAAGCTCCTTTCGAGCCCATGCGGAAGGCCTCTCTTAAACATTTGACTTTTAAGACGGTTTTCCTGTTGGCATTGGGTTCCGGCAAAAGGCGGAGCGAAATCCATGTATGGTTGTACCGCAACATCAGGCATCAGGAAAACTGGAGTCAGGTCTCCCTATATCCCTCTCCCAGTTTTCTATCTAAAAATCAACTAGCGCGGGACGGACCGGCTGCTGTGGCACCGGTTGTCATTCCCGCGTTGGCTCCATCATTGGACAGGTCTCTCAAGGAGGACAAGTCACTTTGCCCGGTAAGGGCCTTGCGTTACTATTTAGACAGGACCAAGGACTTACGCTCAGGCAAAGATCTGGTGTTTGTGTCGTTCCGGAAGAGCTTTCAGAAGGACATTGTTCCAGCTACTGTTTCTTCCTGGATCAAGCAAACTGTGTTGTTGTGCTATCAGCTTTCCGATCATGAGGCTCAAGCTATACATCAGGTTCGGGCTCATGATGTTCGGGCCTTTGCCGCCTCCAAAGCCTTTCAGGGCGGGGTTTCCTTGGATCAGATCCTATCAGCTTGCCATTGGAAGGCCCACAACACTTTTACATAATTCTACCTGAAGGACCTAGCCTGGGCAGATTCAGAACTGTACCACCTAGGTCCTGTGGTAGCTGCTCAGCAGATCCACAAACATAAGTAGTAGCTTTATTACTGATTGTATATAGTGTACATATGTTTTTGGGTTTTTTCTCATTCAGTGTATATACAAAAAAAAAAAAAAAAAAAAAAAAACCTCCACTATCCTTTGCTACTGGATTGCCATGATCCAAAGTGGATCCAGGAGCTTCTCAAGGATGGTGTTTCTTTGCTCTTTGTTCTTTGTTCTTCTTCCTCATTCATGAATGTTGTTAGTTCATGCCCTCATTAGTCTCCCTGCGCATTCGGGTCGAATTTGTGCACAGACTGTTTCCTTTTGGAAAATTCAGGGGGGGGGGGCAAGGGTGTTTGGTCCTTAAAGGTTGGTTTATTTAACCAGTACCGGACGCACCCGTTGTACTATTGTCTATATGGGTTTCCCTTATTTGGCTACCCTCCATCCAATGGGTAGTCATTCTGCATCTGTCCACTAGGTAAGTTGTATTAACGCAATAAAATAGAAAATTTAATAGTAAATAGTAAAATTTTTATAAGTTAATACCTTACCTAGTGGACAGGGGGAGTCCCACCCTACCTTCCCCGCTATCATAACCAAACAAGGGGTCGTAAGGTAGACAACAAAAAGAGGAAGAGCGCATGCGCACGCATGCGCAGTATACCGGCAGGTAGGCTGTACAGCCACCTGGCGAGTGAACAGGACACTACCGGTCCTGGCCAGAGCCCAGCTCAGGACGTTTTTTTCTAACGTTTGGCGTGACGGGTAGAGCGCCGGACAAATGCATCTGTCCACTAGGTAAGGTATTAACTTATAAAAATTTAATTTACTATTAAATTTTCTATTTCCAGCAATTTTGGCGGCTATCTTGAATTTCTGCATAAAACACATCTATCTTGGAAATGGTGCAAGATAGAGAGATTTTGACAAAATTTTTGAACCCTAGGGTATCTGCAGAGTCTACTGGCTACTTTTGTCAAAAATTGTCTTGCTCCCATTTTTGTCAGCCATCTTGAATTTGGAAAAAAAGTACACATTCATTTTTGAAACCTTGCATTGTATTGCACTACAATAGCTTACCACGTGGAACTGAATGCTATCTCGGAAGGCCGCAAGAGATCCGGCCAACGTCCAAGAAAAATAGGCATTTGGTGTTGACTGAATTCCAGTGCTGTAGGTGAACCCCGTAGTGTACTTCCATTGAAGCCTCCTTCTTTCTCATTGGCTACGTGACTAGGAAGTGTTTTATTTTCGCTCAGACATATTTTACTGTTTTTTTCTGGATATACATCTTGGATGTTGTTATTCAGCCATTTGCTTTATTAATTGTCATAGCGCATTCTGAAACATTTTGAACTTTACAGGATAAATATTTTTCATTTACTTGTGAGCTTTCCGGTTCTGATTGTTTGGACTATATTACTGTAAAAATGTCCTCCCACCAAGCCAGCACAAATAAACACAGATCATTAAAGTGTTGCCACTTCTGTTATGTCGTCATCTGCGTCTGTGTAAACAACTTCTCCCCCAAAACTACAAGGCCTAGAGATGTGCTGTTTTTTTCTTAAAGATACCTTATCTATCGAGGATGATAAATTGTTCAAGACATACAAATCTGTCTGTTTGCTAGAGCCATTACAAGGGAGGTACCCCAACCAAAAGAGTGAAAATTTCAACACTTTATCACAATTTTCTCATTGACAATTGCAGCGATTTCTCTCATATCTTGCATATATATACCAGGCCACAAGAAGATTCCCCTGTGTGAGTATCAGACCTGGATCTGTCTTTTTTTTATGAATTTTTAAAATAAGTTTCAATGCATTAAAATTCATGAAATCATGCACTAAATCGTTTAGTTTCTCATTGACTATTGCAGGGATTTCTCTCATATCTTGCACATACTAGGCCACAAATAGATTCCCTTTTGTGAGTATCAGGCCTGGATCTTTCTTAATATTTTTGTATGAATTTTTAAATAATTTTCAATGCATTAAAATTCATGAAATCATGCACTAAATTGTTTAGTTTCTCATCGACTATTGCAGGGATTTCTCTCATATCTTGCACATACTAGGCCACAAATAGATTCCCTTTTGTGAGTATCAGGCCTGGATCTTTCTTAATATTTTTGTATGAATTTTTAAAATAATTTTTAATGCATTAAAAATCTTTAAATTGTGCACTAAATCACCTGTAACTTGAAAAGTATTGCATTTAGAGCCTTTTGTTAAAATATGTTATTCAGCTACTTTTTTCATAGCTACAACATGGTGAGTAACTTGGATGTCTATCCCAACAGCTAAGTGAGTAATGGCTACTTTCTGACTTTTCAATACCTTCCATAATGAGTAAAATCACTTGTAACTCAAAAACTATTGCATTTAGAGAATTTCGTATAAATATATTATTCAGCTACTTTTGGGTCAACTATAACATAGTGAAATTGCAGACATGTAGCTCATTGCATATCTGAGTAATAGCTACTTTGAGGTTGTCTCTGTTGAGTAAATTGCTTGTAACTTCAAAACAATTGCATTTAGAGTATTTTGTTTAAATATGTTTTTCATGTACTTTTGGGTCAGCTATAACATAGTAAAATTGCAGACCTGTATGTCATGGCATAGCTGAGTAATAGCTATTGTCAGGTTCTCACTCTTGAGTAAATCAGTTGTAACTTGAAAACTATTGCATTTAGAGAATTTTGGTTTAATATTTTATTCCTCTACTTTTGAAACTACACATTTAGAGTATTTTCTTTAAATATGTTGTTCACCTACTTTTGGGTCAGCTGTAACATAGTAAAGTTGCAGACCTGTAGCTCATTGCATAGCTGAGCAATAGCTACTTTAGGTTTTCTCTGTTGAGTAAGTCAGTTGTAACTTGAAAACCTTTGCTTTTATCGCGCTACAATAGCTTACCATGTGGGACTGAATGCTGTTCTCGGATGGCCGCAGGCATCCGGCCAACATCTAAGAAAAAAAGACATTTATAGTTGGCCATAGCCTCACGTTGCCTTCTCGTGGTACTCTGTGAGATCTCTTCCAACTTTCTTGTTGGCCACGGGTTTTGGTAGCTTCTGTTATAAACAGTCATATTTTTCTTCATTTCTCAGCACATACATATTGTTGGAGTTTGATTTTTAGCCATTTTATTTTAAATACCTAATAGATTATTCTGTAAAAGTTTTGTTTCGACAGGATAAGTATTTTGTCTTTTTTTTGGGGTGTTTTGAGTTTTCCTCGGTTCAGGCTTTGTCATATTATTGCGTTTTCAATATGTCCTCCCACCAAACGAATAAAGACAAGCCTAGATCTGCCAAGTGTCACCACTTCTGTTTCTCATTTGACACTCTCAATTATTGCCCCACATGTAGGGAATCTGGTAAGGGTGATAACCCTTGTGTCACATTCGAATCCCCGTGTGGGATTTGTGCTGCCTTCACTGAAGAGCAGTTAATCAAGATCACCCATAGAAAACAATATGTTATGAAACAGAAGTGGGACACCAATAAAGATGATGAACTCGACCTATTAGGACATGAGGACGTCGAGTCCTTTACTGGATCTCATGTAGACCTTGAGAGTGCTGCAGACAATTTGTTTACCTCTCCTCCATGTCCTCAACCCCTACCCTTCGAGTCATTATCTATTAAAACACCAGCAAAATCTGTCCCACCAACCCCAGGTACTGCCTTACAGCAGAAGATCGAGTCTAAACTTGAAAAGTCCCTGGGTAACACTCTGAACATACATTTACAGCAGCAAATGGGTCTTTTTCAGGCATCCATGTTAGAAGCTTTTCAGTCTCTCTGAGACTAATTTTTGTCTTTTAAAAAGACTTCTAATCAACCAGAAGTGGAGGTGGATCAGACCTCCGCTTTGGCTTCTAAGCCTGGTACCTCTTCTCAAGCTGTAAATCTGGACCCACTCCATCCGAGACCTCGGCCCACCTCACACTCGGCTGAGGCTATGGAAGTGGACTATGGTCCAGCTCTTCCTCTACGTCTCGGTGCTGATCATCCTCATGATATCGCCTCAGATCAGCCTTCTAGTCTATCCGATGAACCCTCTAAGGTGGCATCAGCTAGACCCAAAAAAACATTCTCACAAAAAGCATGACACTGAACCGAGGTCCGCCTCGGAACAGTATTCAGGTCAGTCCGATGAACCTCGGGTTGCATCATCTAAACCTAAAAAACATGCTGATAGAAGTAAACACAAAGTGAGGTCCAGATATATGTCTTCTTCTTCAGAGGAGGATCAGTCTTCTGCACCCAGACACAGGTCTTCTAAGCCCTCTGGGGCTCTTTCTAATCAAGACCAACCTCAACACTATCCAGACCCACCTTATTATAGGGAAGTAGCCTTGTCTGACGTTCCCTCTCAATATGCTGAGGAAGTGGACACTTTCAGACGCATTCTTTCCCTCCCTGACCCCTGGGAGTCCATGCCTAGGTCCTCCACTTCAGTCATGGGGCTGGACGACGAGAAAGGCCGTCGGGAGCTTAGGCCTAGAGGCCCATCTTCTATGCTCCGTCTCAGCTCAGTTATCAAAGATGCCTTTGATAAATTTGAGCATGACTTTCAGGCCGCTAATTTACCTGAGGGTAAATATATCAAACCTCCTCCTTCCACTGCTAAGTGGTACAAGGTGGGACAGCCTTGTTATGAGGACAAGATTCAGGAGTTGAATACGGATTTTGCAAAAATCTGTATTACTCCTAAACCCTCTGGGGCCCCTATGGGCAAGGTTCCTACCAATTCTCAAGGAATTGGTGCATCAAGCTAGGCAGAATATATCCACCCTCAATTTTACTGCTGCCTTTGCCAAGACTTCTTCCTCCTGTAATGCCACTCTTGAGAAGTGTCAATATAGCCTGAAGTCAACCTTTAAGAAGGCTAAATCCCAAATTCAGAAAGGTGCCAAACCTGAGAAGGCAACCAAACGTGGATATGAACAAGCCTGTGAATATATGGACATCTGGAATAAGACTGTTCTTATTCAACACAGAGCTTTTACATGCCTCAGAAAATCCTTGGCCCATATACTCCCGAGGGAGCTATATGCTATGGGCAACACCAGCTTGCTAAGGCGTGAAGCCAAGATGACCCTTTTACAACCACAACTTGGGGAAACGAGACGCCAGGAACTCGCCATTTTGGCACTCATCCTTGTTCAAGTCTCAGCTAGGTAAGGAGGGAGAAGACTTGCTAGTCAAAAAGGCACCTCTAAAGACTCTCAGGGTTTTGGACCCTATCAAAACAAGCCCTTTTGTGGTCCCCACAACAAGAAAAGAGGCTCCTATGGGGGCAACTCCTCACAAAGCAGTAACCAATCGTTTTCCTCAGGTAGGGGGAAACCAAACTTCAGAGGCTCCAGGGGTCGTTTTCGACCCCACTCTAGGGGACGAGGGCGTGGAAACCCCTCCCCCCAATGACTCCTTAAAAACCTCCCTCAGTCCACCAGTAGGAGGTCGCCTCCGTTCTTTCAGAAGAGACTGGCAAACAAACAAATGTTCATTTAACATGTTAAACATTATCACCAATGGCTACATTCTGCCATTCATTTCAAAACCAAATCTGGTCGGATTCCCTCTGATTCAGTCAGAATACAAGGCCCTTCAAAAAGATCAAGCTCTGGCCACTTGTATCCAGTCTCTTCTGTCAAAGAACGCAATCGAAAGGGTGGAAAATGTAAAATCTCTCAGGTTTTACAGTCGCCTGTTTCTTGTACCCAAGTCTCACCAAAGGTGGAGGCCAGTAATAGACTTAAGCAGGCTCAACACTTTTCTACACGTAGAAAAGTTCAAAATGGAAACTCCAGAGTCCATCAGGACCTCCCTGATTCCAGGGGAATGGGTATCGTCGATAGACCTGTCAAACGCTTACCTTCACATCCTCATCCACCCAAACTCAAGGAAGTACCTAAGATTTTGCTACAGGTCACAGGTGTTCCAGTTCACCTCCCTCCCTTTTGGACTAGCCACAGCCCCCCAGGTCTTTACGATGATTGTAAAGGAAGTGAAGCTAGTGGCCCTCTCGAGGGGACTCGAACTTCACCAATACCTGGACGACTGGCTAATCAGGTCCCAGTCTCAGGAGGAAGCCCAAGTGAACACTCCGTCAGTGGTAGACCTAACCCAGTCCTTGCGGTGGATAATAAATCAGGAAAAATCTGAACTAAAGCCAACTCAGGTGTTTTCGTTTGTGGGCTACAAATACCATCTATATTCAGCCCTTGTAAGACCCACTCTAGAGAGATGGCTTAAACTTCAGGATTTGATCCTACGACTCAAGTCAAAACATGTTTTGACTGCAAGATGTTTGATGTCGCTAATTGGGTTGCTTGCCTCAACAGAGAAGATGGTCCCGGAGGCATGAGGCCCTTTCAGTTTCATCTCAAGGAGCACTGGAGATATCCTCTGTCGCTGGACAGCCTCCTTCCTTGGACAGATGTCATTTCTGCACACCTAGACTGGTGGCAAAATCCCTCAAACGTGATGAGAGGTGCAGACCTTCATCCCAAAGACCACAGCATCCAACTCTTTACAGACGCCTCAAATGAAGGTTGGGGCGCTCACTTAGAACATACCTCTACAAAGGGTCTGTGGTTAGACAGGGAAAAAAGGCTACACATAAATGTTCTAGAGTTGAAGGCGGTCTCTCTGGCCCTTCAAAGTTTCAAGGACCAGTGTCAGAACCAAACAGTGTTGGTTGCAACGGACAACTCAACAGTGGTAGCCTACATAAACAAACAAGGAGGAACTGACTCAGCAGAGATGTGCGCTCTCCTGTGGAAGACCATGACATGGTGCCATCACTACCAGATAACATTGAAAGCCAGACACATTCCAGGGTGTCTGAATGTGATGGCGACCTTCTATCCAGGTCGAACCAAGTTCAGTCAACAGAATGGTCAATACATCCGCAGGTGTTCCATCAGATCTGCCAAAAGTGGTTCACCCCTCATGTAGACTATTTGCCACTCATCTGAACCAGATCCAAATGCTTGACATAGATGCTCTGAACATAAACTGGATGGGTCTCACTGCCTATGCTTACCCTCCGACGGCTCTCTTTCACAGGGTGATCCAAAATATCAGGCAATCCCATTGCCTGATCATCGTAATAGCCCCAGGCTGGCCAGGGATGCCCTGGTTTTGGGATCTAGTGCAGCTCTCAACAGAGGTCCCACTTCAACTTCCAGTGTCAACAACTCTTCTCAAACAGTCCCACAATTATGTGTTTCACAGCAATCCTCAACATCTGAACCTCCACGCCTGGTGTCTAGGAGTGGACAGCTCCAAGAACAAGGCTTCACTGTGGAGGTGGCAGAGAGAATTGCTGCCCCTCAGAGATCATCAACAAGGACCATCTACAAGTCAAAGTGGGCCCTATTTGAGAAATGGTGCAGACAAAACTCGGTGGATTTCTCCACTCCATCTGTGAAACAAGTCTCAGACTTTTTCATGTACCTGTACCAAGATCTAAACAGACGCCCCTCGGCCATTGATGGTTACAGGACTGCCATTGTTGACACCTTGGGCCCAGCGGGGCACCATATTTCACAAAGCTCAGACCTTCACAGGTTACTCTCCAGTTTTCACAGGGATCGTCCCAAAAGTTCCAGAAACCTTCCAAAAATGGAACCTTTCTGTTGTTCTCAATGAGCTAACAAAACCACCCTTTGAGCCTATAAAAGACACAGACCTCAAACATCTTACTCTCAAAACTGCTTTCTTGCTAGCTTTGGCCTCCGGCAAGCGCCGCAGCGAAATCCATGCCTGGTTTACAAACAAAGTATCTAATCTAGGCCAATGGGAAAAGGTTGCCTTGTTCCCTTCTTCTGGTTTTATAACCAAAAACCAACTAGCAAAAGAAGGTTCCCAAAGTGTGTCTCCGGTGACTATCCCTGCTTTGACTACCATTGTAGATAGACAATTCAAAGAAGACAGGACCTTGTGTCCTGTGCGGGCCCTGAGGGACTATTTGGATTGAACCAAATACCTGAGAGGTTCTCGGTCCCTCCTTTTCATCTCCTTCAAGACAACGACAACAATATGTATCTGGGTTCAGTAGTGGCGGCACAAGTCCTAGAACCTTCACCTCAGACCAGTTATCCTTGGAAAGAAAAGAAGGTTGGGGGGGGGGGGGGGGTACATCCGCTACAAACAATCTTCAGGAGTCTAATCCCAGGGTCTAGGTATAGGTTACCTCTAAGGATGTTACGGTTAAGGTCTTTTTGTTATTATCAGTATATATAGTGTATCATGTATTAAGGACTTATCAAGGTTGTCATGTTAGGTGGCAAAATTAAAAGAATTCCAAGCCTAGGGCTGGTTTCTATCGTGGCTTAGCCCTACTCTGCATAAGTGAGCACGGCTGCACTTCTCTCCTACAACCAAACATCCAGACAGTTTTTAGCACTGTCACTCATTCAATTTAGGTTTTTGCTCTTTACAGGCCCGATCTTTGGGATTGGGGCACTGTAAACAGGACTCAGACTGGTATTTCTAAACATTCATTCTAATCTATTACTTCAAAATCTAAAAAAAATTGACATATCTTCCAGTCTCAGCTGTAATCCCGCCACCGGGCGGTTGAATTCAGCATTCAGGCCCACATGGTAAGCTATTGTAGTGCAATAAAATTGAAAATTTTGATTACATAAATGTAGCTTTTATAAGCTACAAGCTTACCATGTGGGACCGAGGAGAGTCCCCACCCTGCTTCCCCGCTGTATTACAGCTCAGGGGTATGGTTTAAAATTACGAGAAAGTAGGAAGAGATCTCAGAGTACCACGAGAAGACAACCTGAGGCTATGGCCAACTATAAATGTCTTTTTTTCTTAGATGTTTGCCGGATGCCTGCGGCCATCCAAGAACAGCATTCAGTCCCACATGGTAAGCTTGTAGCTTATAAAAGCTACATTTCAGTAATCAAAACTTTCAAATTCAGAGAATTTTGTGTAAATATCTTATTCATCTACTTTTGAATTAGCTATAACATAGTAAAGATGCAGATGTGTAGCTCAGGGCATAGCTGAGTAATAGCTATTTTCAGGTTGTCACTGTTGAATAAATCAGTTTGTACTATCTATAAATGTGTTGTTCTCCTACTTTTGGGTCAGCTATAATATAATAAAATTGCAGACCTGTAGGTCATGACATAGCTGAACATTAGAGCTACTTTCAGGTTCTCACTGTTGAGTAAATCAGTTGTGACTCAAAAAGTATTGTATTCAGAGTATTGTTTAAATATGTTGTTCACATACTTATGGGTCAGCTATAACCTAGTGAAATTGTAGACCTGTAGCTCATTGCATATCTGAGCAATACCTACTTTTAGGTTTTCTCTGTTCAGTTGTAACTTGAAAACTATTAAATTTACAGTACATGTATTTTCTTTTAATATGTTATTAACCTACTCTTGGTTCAGCTATAAAATAAATTGCAGAACTGTAGCTCCTTGCATAGCTAAATAATAGCTACTTTCAGGTTCTCATTGTTGAGTAAATCAGTCGTAACTTGAAAACTGTTGCATTTACAGTCTTTCTTTAAATATGTTATTCACCTACTTTTTGGGACCTATACAGGTCCAAATTGCAGCCCTTTAACTGATTGCATAGCTGAGCAAAAGCTACTTTGAGATTCTCACTGTTGAGTGAATCAGTTGTAACTCAAAAACTATTGCATTTGCAATATTATCTTTATACATGTTTTTAACCTATTTTTTACACCTACACAGTTACTTTGTTACTTTACTTCTGAATACCATTTGCAGGGCACGACGTTTGTGTACTTTTCTTCTGTCACTTCTACTCTGAAACTCAAAACACAGTCAGCTCACACAGCCCATTCACAGGCACTGATTGATTGTTTACGTTTTGATCTGAACAACTACTGTCCATCTTGTAGAGAAGCTGGCAAGGTTGATGACCCTTGCTTCACAAATGAAACACCCTACAATATTTGCAGTTCATTCATGGATGAGCAGCTTCTAAAAATAAGGAACAGATGCAGATATATTCGGAAACGGTGGCAGACACTTCAAAAGATGAACTGGATTTGTTGATCGATGATGTGGAGGTGTTCTCAGCCTCCCATGCAGATTTAGAAGACACTGCAGGGCATTTATATTCACCTCCTCCTCGCCCCCAACCCTACATTTTGAAAGATGAGTTGGATTTGTTGAGGGATGATATTGAGGTGTTCTCAGCTCCCTTGCAGATTTAGAAGGCACTGCAGAACAATTAAAATAATTACCTCCTCGCCCCCAACCCTTATGTTTTGAAACGTAATCAATCAAAACTCCTCAAACTGTCCCACCCACTCCAGGCACGGCTTTACAGAAAAAAGTTAGAAAAGCAAGTAAGAAAAAACCCGGGTGCACATCTTAATATCCAACTTCAACAACAAATGGGGGTGTTCCAGGCTCCTATGCTTGAGGCTATGCAGTCTCTCAGAGACGAGTTTAAAACTATTAAAAAGTTCTCAGAAGTGGGGGTGGATCAGATCCAAAGCCTGGAACAAGCAAACAAAATGATGACTTGTCCTCTAACCCAAACAGAAAATCGAACACTCAACAACTGAACATCCAAGCATCCAATCACACGGATGAACCCATGAAGACTGACTTCTGTGGTCCTTCTCTTCCTCCTCAGTTCGGACAGAGTGTTCAGTCTGAGCACAGATCAGATCCGAACAGATCGGATCAAACTTCAGAACACTCCAAATAACGCGAACGGGTTTGTTCAGTTATGGCAAAAAAGCACTCGGACAAAAGAAAACATAAAGTTTGGGCCAAGTATGTCTCACAGTCATCTTCTTCAGAGGAATCAGAGTCCTCTGTACAAATTAAAAAGTCTTCTAAGCCCAAGAGGGCTCCCTCTGATCAAGACAAACAACAAACAGATCCAGACCCCATTTTTTATAGGGAGGTAGATATGTCTGACTTGCCCTCACAGTATACAGAGGAAATAGAAACCTTGTAGGCATATTTTAAATCTCCCTGACCCCAGGGACACTATTCCTAGGTCCTCTACTACTATCTTTGGTCTGGATGATGAAAAAGGCCAACAGGAGCTAAGGCCAAGGGCAGGGCAATTTGAGCAGGACTTTTTGGGGCCGGTTCCATGAAGCCTTCTTTGGAAAGGACCTCCTTTAGTAAGGAAGGTCATTTTTTTTTCCTTTGGGAAGGCCACCTTAAAATTCAGTTTAACAAAGCCTCCTTTAACTCTCCCTACCAAGGTCTTCCTTGAAACTTAAGAAGGGAGCAAATGTTCTTTAAAGTTATTAAACATTCGTTGAAGGACACTTCCTTAAATTTAAGGTAGGTCCTTGGCTTTCTTGATATTTAAGGGAGTTTTCAATGTCTCCTTTAAGGAAAGAGGCTTTGTGAAACTATGATTTTTTTAAAGGCAGGAGAATTCAAGGGAATCCTTGAATTTAAGGTGACCTTTATCTTAAGGGGGCTTCTTGAAATCGGCCCCTGGCCAGAAATTTACCTAAGGGGTAAATACATTAAACCCCCTGCTTCCTGCAAAGTGGTACAAGGTGAGACAACCTTGTTTTGAGGACAAAATGCAGGAGTTTAACTCAGATTTTGCAAAGATCTGTATCTCTCCAAAACCCTCTGTGGGCAAGGTTCCCCTAAAAGTTCTTAAAGAACATCAGGCAAGGCAGAATCTCTGCACTATAAACTTTGCTTCTGTTTGTAACTCCACCATGGAAAAATGTCAAAAGCCAAATTCAAAAGGGTTCCAATCCTGAAAAAGCAGCCAGATGTGGCTTTGGGAATGCCTGTAGCT
Source organism: Sabellastarte sp. h YS-2021 (assembly GCA_964017235.1). Taxonomy (NCBI): domain Eukaryota; kingdom Metazoa; phylum Annelida; class Polychaeta; order Sabellida; family Sabellidae; genus Sabellastarte; species Sabellastarte sp. h YS-2021. The sequence continues at coordinate 95,387,179 of OZ024931.1, read as the reverse complement.
ACTTTGAGGTTCTGAATAAGAGAAGCTCTAGCCTGCCTAAGTAAGTCCTTAGCCCATATCCTCCAGAGGGAGTTGTTACACCATGGGTAACACCAACCTGAAATCGGCCCCTGGCCAGAAATTTACCTAAGGGGTAAATACATTAAACCCCCTGCTTCCTGCAAAGTGGTACAAGGTGAGACAACCTTGTTTTGAGGACAAAATGCAGGAGTTTAACTCAGATTTTGCAAAGATCTGTATCTCTCCAAAACCCTCTGTGGGCAAGGTTCCCCTAAAAGTTCTTAAAGAACATCAGGCAAGGCAGAATCTCTGCACTATAAACTTTGCTTCTGTTTGTAACTCCACCATGGAAAAATGTCAAAAGCCAAATTCAAAAGGGTTCCAATCCTGAAAAAGCAGCCAGATGTGGCTTTGGGAATGCCTGTAGCTACTTTGAGGTTCTGAATAAGAGAAGTTCTAGCCTGCCTAAGTAAGTCCTTAGCCCATATCCTCCAGAGGGAGTTGTTACACCATGGGTAACACCAACCTGCTTAGACGTGAGACTGAGATAACCCATCTTAAACCTCATCTAGGGGATTCGAGACGCCAGGAACTTAGCAGCTCTCCTTTTTGGCCTACTCCTTTGTTCACGTCTCAATTGGTTAAGGATGGAGAAGAGTTCCTACTTTATAAAGGCACCCCTAAAGATTCTCAGGGTTTTGGACCCTATCAAAACAAGCCATTTCTTGGTTTCCACAATAAGAAAAGAGGCTCCTACAGAAAACTTCCCCATGGGGGACAGTCAACTCCAAGCAGTAACCAATCGTTTTCCTCAGGTAGGGGAAAATCAAATAACAGAGACTAGGTTGTTTTCGACCTCACTCAAGGATCCGGGTGTGGAAACCCCTCCTCCTAATGACTCCATAAAAGCCTCCCTCAGTCCACCAGTAGGTGATCGCCTCCGTTCTTTCAGAAAAGACTGGCAAACAAACAAATGTTCAAACAACGAGTTAAACATTATTACCAATGGTTATGCTCTACCATTCATCTCAAAACCAAAACTAGCCAGAGTTCCCCTGATTCACTCACGATACAAGGCCCATCAAAAAGATCAATCTGTGGACTCTTGTATCGAGTCTCTTCGGTCAAAGAACGCAATACAAAGGGTGGAAATTGTAAAATCTCTCGGGTTTTACAGTTGCCTGTTTCTAGTCCACAAGCTTCACCAATGGTGGAGGCCATTGATAGACCTCAGCAGGCTCAACACCTTCCTACTTGTAGAAAAGTTCAAATTGGAAACTCCAGAGTCCAATAGGGCCTCTCTGATTCCAGGGGAATGTGTGTCGTCAATAGACTTGTCAGACGCCTATCTTCACATCGTCATCCACCAAAACTCAGGTGTTCCAGTTCATCTCCCTCTCTTTCAGCCTAGCCACAGTCCCACTGGTCTTTACAATGATCATAAAGAAATGAAACTGCTGGCCCTCACAAGGGGAGTCAGGCTTCACCAATACCTGGACGATTGGCTGATCAGTCTCAGAAGGAAGCACAAGTGAACACCTAGACCATTGTAGACTTGCAACAGTGCTTAGGGTAGATAATAAATCAGGAGAAGTCCAAACTCAAACTGACTCAAGTGTTTTCGTTCATGGGCTATGAATACCACCTAGATTCAGCCCTTGTAAAACCCACTCAAGAGTGATGGCTCAACCTTTAGGATTTGATCCTACGCTTAAAATCAAAACATGTTTGACTGCAAGATGTTTGATGTCGCTAATTGGGTTGCTCCCCTCAACAAAGAAGATGGTCCTGGAGTGATGCCTTTACATGAAGCCCTTTCAGTTTCATCTCAAGGAGCACTGGAGATATCCTCAGTCATTGGACAACCTCCTTCTTTGGTCAGAGACCATTTCAGCTCACCTAGAGTGGTGGCAAAATCCTAAAAACGTGATGAAGGGCTCAAACCTCACCCCAAAGACCACAGTATCCAAATCACAGTTCACAGCTGCAAGAACAAGCCTTCTCTGTGGAAGTGGCAGAGAGAATTGCTGCCCCTCAAAGGTCATCAACAAGGACCATCTACGAGTCAAAGTGGGCCCTATTTGAGAGATGGTGCAGAGGAAATTTGTTGGATTTCTCCACTCCCTTTGTGAAACAAGACTTTTCATGTACCTGTACCAAGATCTAAACAGGCACCTGTCGACCATTGATGGTGTATCTGGATCCAGTACTAGCAGCTCAAATCCTAGACCCTTCCCCTCAGGCTAGTCATCCTAGGAAAGAAAAGAAGGGGAGAGGGGGCACATCTGCTGCAGCCAAGTCTTCAGGTGTTTAAATCCCAGGGTTTAGCTTTATGACTACCTCCTCAGGATGTTTGGTAAGGTATTTTATCCTTTATTTGATTTAACAGTATTTAACATGGATAATGTATTAGGCACTTCTTTAGGTGTTCCCATAATCTCATGGGTGGCAAGCTAATGAGATTTTCAAGCCCAGGGCTTGTTTTCATTTGTGGTGAAGCCCTTGGGGCTATGTACTGTATAAGTGAGCACGGCTGCACTTACTCCTTCAAAATCCAGACATCCAGAAAGTATCAGTACTGTCATTCATTCAAGTATTCTAGTTTTTGGCTTCTTTGGGGCACTGTAGGCCTGACTCAGACCGGCATTTTTATAACATTCATTCTAATCTAAGTAATTCAAAATCTAAGAAAAATTGTCAAATACGTCCAGATTCAGCTGTAATCCCGCCACCGAATGGTTGGATTCAGCATTCAGTTCCAAAAGGTAAGCTATTGTAGCGCAATAAAATTGAAAATTTTAATTACTTAAATGTAGCTTTTATAAGCTACGAGCTTACCATGTGGAACTGAAGAGAGTCCCACCCTGCCTCTTTTTCTTCTTTCACTTCTACTCTCAAACTCATCACACACAGTCAGCTGACACAGAGCCAGTTTCATTTGTAATTTGTAAAAGGGTTTTTTTCAGCTGTAAAGTATCATATGCCTCTTTAATGACTGATTAAAAGATTCATCTTTGTGCCTGTGAAATCTTCTATCAGAAATGATTGAAAACTCAGATCAAATGTTTTGTGAATATCAATTTAAGCTGACCCAAAAATCTGATCAAAAATTAATCATTTTTGCTCAACTTTGACCTGATCTTCAGTAATTCATGTAAGTGAATCCCAGCCTAGGATTCTAATATCAAGGTCATTTTGAGCGGAAAGTGCCCTTTTGCTATGATAGTCTTTTCTGGGACTACAAGAGCGTCATGTTAGTTTTCTGAATGTACTGGGTATTCTGTAGGCGTACATGTGCTTGTCAAGGCTGGGATGGGGATTCTGCGGGAGCATCGTTCACTTTTGGCTGTTCTTGGAGCATGTACTACAATGGATGCAAGTTCTGCAAGTCTACCACTCCAAGAAAGTTCAAGCTGAAGAATCAAGATGAGGTAAAAGTTGTTTTATATAATGTCAAATCTCAGTTGCCTAATGGTTTTCCATTGGCAGTTTGTACATTGCAAACGGAAAAGTCATCTAGTCTATGGTAAGACTGTTATAACTTCAACCTTTTGTGTGCAATTTTATCAACTGACTTGAAATAATATGGGAGACTTAAAAATAATGTTTCATAGTGTTTCCTAGTGCTTTCACTTTTGTAAGGACTATGAAGTTAACTCTTTACAGCCATTGATGAGTATTGGGCTTCATTGTCCTTATAACTGAATGGTGTTTGTTTCAGGAGACGAGACTGGAAAGTACACTGCAAACATTGGCCACTCAGCTGGGACCTCTTTACAAGAAAGCAGCTCCAGATTCCTACAAAAACATGGTTTGCACCTTCTCAATCTAGTAATGTGAAAAGAAAACTGTCATATTTGTATGAAGAATTATCTCATCCTTTTTGCTCCTTCTTGCTCTGCCACCAAAAAAAAGGGAGTGTATTGCCTGGAAAAACCTCCTGTATTTCATCAAACACAACTCATTTTGACCATATTTTAATGCAAATATGAGAGTTGATATACTTAGAAAGTAGTCACAGTAGCTTTTTACCGCACAGCCCTTAAGGACTGTTGGGGTATTGTTTTCACCCATGGTGTCCGGATGGGCGGGCGGGCGGCAGAAAAAAGTTTGTCCAGGCTGTATCTCAGAAACCGTAAGGTGTAGGAAGTTGATACTTGGTAGGGACATTGGTTAGGGAGTGTAGGTGTGCAACGTCATGGTGTGACCTTGATTGGACCTTTGACCTTGCCGCAGTGACCTTGAGTTTGAAAAGCTTGTCCGGGCTATATCTCAGAAACTGTAAGGTGTAGGAAGTTGATACTTGGTAGGGACATTGGTTAGGGGGTGTAGGTGTGCAACATCATGGTGTGACCTTGAGTTGACCTTTGACCTTGCGGTTGTGACCTTGACCTATAAAATCTTGTCCAGGCTATATCTCAGAAACCATAAGGTGTAGTAAGTTGATACTTGGTAGGGACATTGGATAGGGGGTGTAGGTGTGCAACGTCGTGGTGTGACCTTGATTTGACCTTTGACCTTGCCGTAGTGACCTTGACCTTTAAAATTTTGTCCCAACAATATCTCTGAAACTGTAAAGTATAGGAAGTTGACAGGTGGTGGGAGCATTGGTTAGGGGTTGTAGGTGTGCAGCATCATGGTGTGACCTTGTTTTGACCTTTGACCTTGTCGCAGTGACCTTGACCTTTCAAATCCTGCACCTTTGGGTCTGTCTTTTGATGCAGATTAAGCACTATTAAAGTCATTAGAATTCTTTGAGAATTTTATTTTTGCAACTTCCCATTGTAACAGATGGAATTTCATCAAGTAAGCCACAGACTTTGCTCCCAACACCACACATAAGCAGTCATTGAATGTATTGCCCCTTCCGTATGCATGGTAATATTCAAAACATCCAAACCATAATTTGGCCATGCCAGATGTAGATAAAGAGTGTCGTAATGTTCAGTTTACTGATTAATGCTGTCATCTTGTGTATTGAATTGTCTTGTTTTAATACATCATCTTTACATGCATTATCTTTTACTTAGACATTATTTTCTCTATTTAAACATTGTTTGGACCTTTATATAACTGACAGTGCTCTGAAAGTATCCTGAACTTTGTACTGATACACTACTTCTATATTACATAATTGTGTTTTTTCCATTGACAGCTATTCTCCAATTAATAAGTTTTACAGCTTTGTAATGTTTAGTTTACTGATTCATGCTGTCATCTAGCTAGTCTGGTTTCCGCCGACCCTACTCTGCAATGTAGGGTCAGGTATCGCCCACCATCTTGGGTACAACGCTTGGGTACTTAGTTTGTTAGTTTAAGTACTGTCGATCTTCTATTATCACCCAAAACATGTTTTGCCTCTAAAGATTATTGTCATTCCAAAATATTTTTAAGTTTAATTCACAATATTTGATGTTATAATTTCAATAATAAATGTTTAAAATGTTTTAAATACATACAAAAAGCATATAAGTAATTAAAATAAAGATCGAGATATCCCGATAATAACAGCTGGCAATGATGTATTCAAGGCCATCCTGGCCGATACCAGTCCCTTTATTGTTAAAGGTGGCTGGTTCCCGTCTATCATCTAGCTACTGAATTGTCTTGTTTTAATACTTTATCTTTACATACATGTTCTTTCTCTTAGATGTTATATTCTCTACCTAAACATTATTTGGAGCTTTATATGACTGACAATGCCCTGAAAGTATCCTGAACCTTGTACTCCTGGCGTCATCTTCGTTGTTGTTGTTGTCGTCAACAATTTTTTCCAGCCTCTTCTCCTCAGAAACTACTGCACCGATTTCTTTGAAATTTGGTATGGAGCTTCCTTGGGTAGAGGACTATCATTTTTCCTCGTTGCATGTTTTTCAACCAATCAGAGAAGGTCACATGACCAAAAACATGTTTTTTCAAAAGGGTGTGCTTGTCTGGATGATAACTTAAAAAGCGCTTCACCTATTCACATGAAATTTTGCAAGTAGGTTCGTTATATACATGTCTGGAAATCAATAACTTTTCGAAGTGATCCAATACAAAATGGCCGACTTATTAATAATTTACTAAATGTCTCGATTTTTCTTAACACTGAAAAAACAAAAACGTGTTTATCTCAGAAACGATGCGAGATAGAGCGATTTTGACGAAATTTTCGATCCCCGGGGTTTCTAAGGAGCGTACTCTTTGGAATTTTCAAAAATTTTCCCCTCCCCAAAAATGGCGGCCATTTTGAATTTTCGATTTTTTGCCAAAAATGGAAAAACACAAAATTGCTTGTATCTCCTTAACCGTGCGAGATAGAGCGATTTCGTCGAAATTTTCGACCCACAGGGTATCACAGGAATGTACTATTGGCAATTTTCAAAAAATTTTCCCCTCAAAAATGGTGGCCATTTTGAATTTTCGAATTTTTGCCAAAAATGGAAAAACGCAAAATTGCTTCTATCCTTAACCGTGCGAGATAGAGCGATTTCGTCGACCCACAGGGTATCTTAGGAATGTGTTCTTGCCAATTTTCAAAAAATTTTCCCCTCCCCAAAAGTGGCGGCCATTTTGAATTTTTGCCAAAAATGGCAAAACACAAAATTGCTTGTATCTCCTTAACCTTGCGAGATAGAGCGATTTCGTCGAAATTTTTGACCCACAGGGTATATAAGAAGTGTACTCTTGCCAATTTTGAAAAAATTTTCCCCTCCTCAAAAATGGCAGCCATTTTGAATTTTTGCCAACAATGGAAAAACACAAAATTGCTTCTATCTCCTTAACCGTGCCAGATAGAGCGATTTTGTCGAAATTTTTGACCCACAGGGTATCTAAGAGATGTACTTTTGGCAATTTTGAAAAAATTTTCCCTTCCCCAAAAATGGCGGCCTTTTTGAATTTTTGCCAAAAATGGCAAAACACAAAATTGCCTCCCTCTCCTTAACCGTGCGAGATAGAGCGATTTCGTCAAAATTTTCGACCCACAGGGTATCTAAGGAATGTAGTCTTTCCAATTAAAAAAAAAATTTCCCCTTCCCAAAAATGGCGGCCATTTTGAATTTTCGAATTTTTGCCTAAAATGGAAAAACACAAAATTACAGGCAAAATGTGTTCTTTTTTATTTTACATTTATTGTTGTATAAAACATATATTAATTGCTGCACATTTATAGCATGAAAAAAGTATTTGGGTGGCACAACCACAACATGCGGGTCGCCAGTAAGCAGCAGGCCTTGGCCTATTTTTTATCAAATATGTTGTTCAGCTACTTTTTATGTCAGCTGACTTGTCAGAAGTATTGCAGTTAGAGCATTTTTTTCGGTGGATACTTTGGTTTAGCGTCCGCTACGCCGCTGCCGCCGCACGTAGAGAGATTTTTGTTGTTAACGCTCTAAGAGGAAAACAACAGCAGCTAGGTTCACCAAATTTGCAGGATATCTTCATTGGGGGGTAAGCTTCTCTGGGAAGGAAAATAGCCTCATTCTGAAAAACAAGATGGCCGCCACGGGCATTTCTTTGAAAATAATCTACATTTTTGTACTGGCTGTTCCTCATAGGTAGAAGGTTGAATCTCTTCATAGGTGATATGTATGACACATATACATGTCCTCTACAACCTTGCACACATTTGACCTTGAAGCTCCTAATTCAAGGTCATCCACGGAGTGCCGAAGTAACCCACATAGCAGACTTTAAAAGTACCTATATCTCCCTTATTATTGGTCCTAGAGGTTTGCAATGTGAAGCCAACCTATAGAACTCGCTTATTGTTGGTCCTAGAGGTTTGGGATGGTAAACCAGCATATAGGAAATCATTGGCTGGGAATCTTGTGGTGTGGTCGGATTTGACCTTGGGCCCCTCATTCAAGGTCAAATGAGGACAGCCAAGCTTAAAAGTGCTTATAACTCGCTTATTATTGGTCCTAGAGGTTTGGGATGGTAAACCAGCATATAGGAAATCATGGGCTGGGAATCTTCTGGCATGGTCGGATTTGACCTTGGGCCTCTCCTTCAAGGTCAAACGAGGATAGCCAAAGGTAAAAGTGCCTATAACTCGCTTATTATTGGTCCTAGAGGTTTGGGATGGTAAACCAACCTATAGGAAATCATGGGCTGGGAATCTTCTGGTGTGATCAGATTTGACCTTGGGCCCCTCCTTCAAGGTCAAATGATTACAGCCAAACCTAAAAGTGTTTATAACTCGCTTATTATTGGTCCTAGAGGTTTGGGATAGTAAACCAAGCTATAGGAAATCATGGGCTGGGAATCTTCTGGCGTGGTCAGATTTGACCTTGGGCCCCTCATTCAAGGTCAAATGAGGATAGCCAAAGGTTAAAGTGCCTATAACTCGCTTATTATTGGTCCTAGAGGTTTGGGATGGTAAACCAACCTATAGGAAATCATGGGCTGGGAATCTTCTGGTGTGGTCGGATTTGACCCTGGGCCCCTCATTCGAGGTCCAACGAGGACAACCAAACTTAAAAGTGCTTATAACTCGCTTATTATTGGTCCTAGAGGTTTGGGATGGTAAACCAATGTATAGGAAACCATGGGCTGGGAATCTTCTGGTGTGGTCGGATTTGACCTTGGGCCCCTCCTTCAAGGTCAAATGAGGACAGCCAAACTTAAAAGTGCTTATAACTCGCTTATTATTGATCCTAGTTGTTTGGGATGGTAAACCAACATACAGGAAATCATGGGCGGGGAATCTTCTGTCATGGTCGGATTTGACCTTGGGCCCCTCCTTCAAGGTCAAGTGTGAGGACAGCCAAACTAAAAAGTGCTTATAACTCGCTTATTATTAGTCCTAGATGTTTGGGATAGTAAACCAACATATAGGAAATCATGTTCTGGGAATCTTCTGGTGTGGTCGGATTTGACCTTGGGCCCCTCCTTGAAGGTCAAATGAGGACAGCCAAACTTAAAAGTGCTTATAACTCCCTTATTATTGGTCCTAGAGGTTTTGGTGCATTGTCTTTACGGTGGATACAATTTGCATCGGTTCTCCGATGCGCTAGGTCTAGTGTTAAAATATGTTATTCAACTACTTTTTTCATAGCTACAACATGATGAGTAACTCGAGTGTCTATCCCAATAGCTAAGTGAGTAATAGCTACTGTCTGATTTTTCAGTACCTTCCATAATGAGTAAAATCACCTATAACTTGAAAACTATTGCATATACAGAATTTTGTATAAATATGTTATTCAGCTACTTTTGGGTCAGCTACAGCATAGTAAAATTGCAGACCTGTAGCTCAGTGCATAGCTGAGTAATAGCTACTTTGAGGTTATCACTGTTGAGTAAATCGGTTCTAACTTGAAAACTATTGCATTTAGAGTATTTGTTTAAATATGTTATTCGCCTAATTTTTGGTCAGCTATGACATAGTGAAATTGCAGACCTGTAGCTCATTACATAGCTGAGCAATAGCTATTTTCAGGTTCTTACTGTTGAGTAAATCAGTTATAACTTGAAAACTATTCCATTTACAGTATTTTGTTTAAATATGTTGTTCACCTACTTTTGGGTTAGCTATAACATAGTGAAATTACAGACCTGTAGTTCATGGCACAGCTGAGCAATAGCTATTTTCAGGTACTGACTGTTGAGTAAATCAGTTGTAACTTGAAAAATATTGCATTTGGAGTATTTTGTTAAAATATATTGTTCGCCTACTTTTGAGTCAGCTATAACATAGTGAAATTACAGACCTATAGCTCATGGCATAGCTAAGCAATAGCTATTTTCAGGTTCTCACTATTGAGTAAATCAGTTGTAACTTGAAAACTACTGCATTTACAGTATTTTGCTTAAATATGTTGTTCACCTACTTTTGGGTCAGCTATAACATAGTAAAAATTCAGACATGTAGCTCATTGCATAGCTGAGTAATAGCTACTTTGAGGTTATCACTGTTGAGTAAATCAGTTGTAACTTGAAAACTATTGCATTTAGAGTATTTTGTTTTATTCATGTAATTTTTGGTCAGCTATAACATAGTGAAATTGCAGACCTGTATGTCATGGCATAGCTGAGAAATAGCTACTTTCAGGTTCTCACTGTTGAGTAAATCATTGTATCCATTGGATAGCCGCAGTGTGTAGAGAGATTTCACCATTACCGCTCTAACGAAAAAATATTATAGCTAGCCTTCTCAAGTTTGCAAGGTATATTAATAACCATGAAATGTTGCCTGGGAATATTTTTGGCCTCATTTTGAAAAACAAGATGGCCATCAGGGACGTTTATTCGACTTAAAGCAAGGACTTTTGTTGGCCCCCTAGAGCAGAGGGTATTATAGGTATAGATCTCAAATTGGCAGGATATGTTTTCACTGCCTTTTAATTGTGTATCCTTTGCAATCAAAGAAAATCTATAATCTTTTGTACTATATTACATATAGCTTCACTGTCTTTGAACTTTCTTTCCTTTTCAATTGAATATTAGTTATTGTTTTTACAACACGAAAGCAAGAATGTATGAAAAGATTAATGTAATTAAGCGTCCCTGAAAGGGCGCTTATTTGGTTTCGCATCAGTTTCCTCGCCGCCGCCGCATTATGGTCTCCCTTGAATATCTCCCTTATTATTGAAAGCCTTTTAACCATATTTGGCAGTTATATACCTTAGGCGTGGGAAATTTTTTCCACATGCTTAAATTTGACCTTTGATCTTTATCAAGGTCACATGATCAAAAAAACCCGCCCGTCATCGCAGTTCAGGAAAGTCTACTGACCGCAGAGGCTTGTAACTTCATAGACATGTTTATACTATCAAAAATGTGAGCTGATTAGATTTTGGGAGCAATCCGATGAAAATTGACCGATTTATGAGTGATTTTCTCACAGGTACCAATCAGAAAGCTTAAAATTCATGTAAACCCCCCTATTATCTTCTTAAGTATTGCATTTAGAGCCATAAAATGTATAGGGAGGTAGTAGGAAACCATATGTGGAGAGTCTAGAAAGCAAGTCAAATTTCCCCCCGACCCCCCTGTAGGGGTCAAACTGGGGTCATAAAATAGCCAATTTCATCTTTTCCCCTTATATCTCCTGTATTATGAGGTATTGGGAAACCATATGTGAAGAGTCTAGACAGCTGGTCAGTTTACCCCCGCACCCCCGCTTATGGGTCAAACTGGGGGTCATAAAATAGCTGATTTCGTGTTTTTGCTTTATATCTCCTTTATTTTTGCTTTTAGAGTTTAGAATGTATTAAGAGGTATTGGGAAACCTTGTGTGAAGAGTCTAGGTAGCTGGTCAGATTTATCCCCGGATCCCCCCTTATAGGTCAAACTGGGGTTATAAAATAGCCGATTATGTCTTTTTCCCTTTTATCTCCTTTATTCTTGCTTTTAGAGCTTTAGAATGTATTAAGAGGTATTGGGAAACCATATGTGAAGAGTCTAGATAGCTGGTCCGATTTACCCCCGGACCCCCCCTTATGGGTCAAACTGGGGTCATAAAATAGCCGATTTTGTGTTTTTGCCTTATATCTATTTATTCTTGCTTTTAGAGATTTACAATGTATTCAGAGGTATTGGGAAACGTTATGTGAAGAGTCTAGATAGCTGGTCAGATTTACCAGATAGATGTGTTCAAAGCATTGTGTCGTAAACTTCTTGCCTTTCTAAAGGCTCACATTTTACTATGCCTTTTTCTAAAATGTAAATAGATATATGACATTTATAAAGCACTGTTACTCTTTAAGTAGTTTTATGGTGTAACTTTCGACCTATTATAAGTATTGATGCTTTATGCATTCTTAGCCAGAGCAGTTATTCAATTAACTTTTCGCAATTTATGACCATAGAAACAAAATAAAGCTTAAATTTTTCTTTCATGTTAATGCATGAACTTCCACACTGTCTGCTTAACTTTCACTTCTTCTCTCAGCACTGCATGTTTTTATTTTCAAAAACCTTTTTCTACTGTATATTATATTGCAGTGAACCTTTTTGGGACACTTAGTTTTTGTTAGCAAAAACATTTTTCTAGTTGTAATTATGTCCACCCACTGGGGGTGGACATATTATTTTTGCTTTTTCCGGCGTCCCACTTGGTTTCCAGACATTTTAGGCAACAGTTCTTATCATATCTTTACCAAATTTGGCATGCAGGTTTATTGGGTTAATAGCTGGTATGGGATTGCTTTTGGTGATGATAGCTCTATAGCTAACTGAGTAATAGCTACTTTGCTACTTTTGAGTATCTCTTTGGTTTCCAGACATTTTAAGGAATGCTATTAAGCCTATCTTTCTGAAATTTGGTATGGAGGTTCATTGGGTTAATAGCTTGTATGGGATTGCTTTTGGGGGTAATTGCTTCATAGATGAGTGAGTAATTAATTAAATAAATGAGTAAATTGGCTATTTTCGCCCACAGGGTATCTAAGGAATGTAATTTTTGCAGTTTTCAAAAAATTTTTCCCTCCCCAAAAATGGCGGCCATTTTGAATTTTCGAATATTTGCCAAAAATGGCAAAACACAAATTTGCTTCTATCTCCTTAACCATGCGAGAGAGCGATTTCGTCAAAATTTTCAACCCACAGGGTATCTAAGGAATGTACTCTTTGCAATTAAAAAAAAATTTTCCCCTCCCCAAAAATGGCGGCCATTTTGAATTTTCGAATTTTTGCCAAAAATGGCAAAACACAAATTTGCTTTTATCTCCTTAACCGTACCGTGCGAGATATAGCGATTTCGTCGTGTACTCTGGTAGGTTTGAGTAACAAATGATCATAATAAAGATTTCAAAAGCCTAAGCATAGATTAATGGTATGAAGCTGCTCAGGGGGGATTAAGTTGTTAAAATACAAAAAGGTGTCAACAACAAATATACAAATAACAAATACTTGTTTGTGCTGTAAATGTGCAGTGACTTACATATGTTTTATACAACAATAAATGTAAATTTAAGAAAAATTAATACTTTTTGTCTGGATATGCAATACTTTTTGTCCAGATAATTTTTGTTTTAAGGTCACTACTTTTTGTCCAGATACTTTTTGTCCTACGATCACTTTTTTCATGGCCACAACATGGTCAATAACTTGGAGGTGTATCTCCATAGGTAAGTCAGTAATAACTATTTCCAGCTTTTCAGCACTTACTTAATGAGTGGGTGGCTCATATCTTTAAAATTCTTGCAGCTTCGGGATTTCTTTCGAACATGCTGTTCAATTACCATTTACTGTACTTCTGTACAGCACTTTCCCTGATAATTATGCTTTCCTGTCATTATCACCTTCACAACTCAAAAACACTCAGTCAGCTGACACAGTGCTGGTTCACGTACACTCTACTCTTGTTATGTCCACCCATTGGGGGGTGGACATATTATTTTTGCTTTTTCCGCCGTCCGCCATCCGGCGTCCCACTTGGTTTCCAGTCATTTTAGGCAACAGTTCTTATCCTATCTTTACCAAATTTGGCATGCAGGTTTATTGGATTAATAGCTTGTATGGGATTGCTTTTGGTGATGATAGCTCTATAGCTAACTGAGTAATAGCTACTTTGCTACTTTTGAGTATCTCTTTGGTTTCCAGACATTTTAAGGAATGCTATTAAGCCTATCTTTCTGAAATTTGGTATGAAGGTTCATTGGGTTAATAGCTTGTATGGGATTGCTTTTGGTAATTGCTTCATAGATGAGTGAGTAATTAATTAAATAAATGAGTAATTGGCTATTTTGAATACTGAAAAAGGCAAATGTGCTCATATCTCCTAAACCGTGCGAGATAGAGTGATTTCGTAGAAATTTTCGACCCACAGGGTATCAAAGGAATGTACTCTTTGCAGTTTTCAAAAATTTTCCCCTCCCCAAAAATGGTGGCCATTTTGAATTTTCGAATTTTTGCCAAAAATGGCAAAACACAAATTTGCTTCTATCTCCTTAACCATGCGAGATAGAGCGATTTCGTCGAAAGTTTCAAGCCATAGGGTATCTGAGCATCATACTATTGGCAATTTAAAAAAAAAATTTCCCCATTTTGAATTTTGGCCCAAATTGGAAAAACACAAATTTGCCCTAATTGTGCAAAATAGAGTTATTTTGGTGAAATTTTTGACCCACAGGGTATCTAAGAAATGTACTCTTGGCAATTTTCAAAAAATTTTCCTCTTCCCAAAAATGGCGGCCATTTTGAATTTTCAATTTTTTGCCAAAAATAAAAAAACAGAAATTTGCTTCTATCTTCTTAACCGTGCAAGATAGAGTGATTTCGTCAAAATTTTCGACCCAACCAATGCAAAAAGGCATGAAGCTGAAATAATTTACATGTACACTAATAAATATTTAACCATCATTGATATATTTCACAAATGAAACAGGGTCTTGTAAGACTATTCTACAATTTTGGTAAAAGGTTCATGGGGTGGACATTACACATGATAATGTGTGTTCTTCTATGCTATCCTGTTTCTATTCATATGTCGCAGCTACTATCAACAGGGCGTCCTATTTCTAGTTGATGTTCTGTGCCATGACAGATTTTCAGAGCTATAGCTCCATAGCTAACTGAGTAATAGCTGCTTTGCTATTTTCCTAATCAGTAAATTGCTTGTAACTTCAAAAGTATTAAATTTAGAGTTTTTTTATTAAATATGTTGTTCATCTACTTTTTGATGTTTTGTGTCATGACCCATTCTCAGAGTTGTAGCTATGATGCCAACTGAGTGATAACTACCTTAACATTTTGTCACTGAGTAAGTCACTTTTAAATTCAAAAGTATTCAGTATAGAAGTTTCCTATGAAATATGTTATCCTTAGGGCACTAAGGACTACTCCTGTAAGACCTCTCAAAAATTTAGACTTGTCCGAAATTCAGCTGCATCTTGAATTTTGGCACAAATGGAAAATCCATTTATCTTGAAAACCATAAGAGATATAGCCACTTTGGGCAAATTTTGTATCCCAGGGTACTAAGGACTACTCCTCTAGGACCTCTGAAAAATTTAGACTTTTCAAAATTTTGGCCACCATCTTGAATTTTTGTGGAAATGGAAAATGTAATTTATCTCGAAAGCTGTAAAAGATAGAGTGATTTCTGGCCAATTTTATAACCCCAGGGTGCTAAATACTACTCCTCTAGGACCTCTGAAAAATTTAGACTTTTCCGATTTTTGTGTACCATCTTGAATTTTGGCAGAAATGGAAAGTGCCATTTATCTCAAATCGTAAGAGATACAGCAATTTCGGGCAAATTTTGGACCCCCAGGGTAGTAAGGAATTTTGGCTGCCATCTTGTATTTTGGCAGAAATGGAAAATATCATTTATCTCAAAAACTGTAAAAGATAGAGCGATTTCGGGCAAATTTCGGACCCCCAGAGTAATAAGGACTACTCCTTTAGCTCCTCTGAAAACATTACACTTTTCCAATTTTAAGCCACCATCTTGAATTTTGGCGGAAGTGGAAAATGTCGTTTATCTCAAAAACCATAAGAGATAGAGCGATTTCAGGCAAATTTTGGACCGCTATGGTACCAAAGACTACTCCTCTGCTACATCTGAAAAATTTTGACTTTTCTGAATTTCGGCCGCCATCTTGTATATCATCAAAAAGGCAAGGGAACAGTTCTTCTGCTCATTGGTGTTGCATTAAAATCCAAATACAAACAAGTGAGCAAGAAATATTTGAAAGTCGAGTCAATATTTTTAACAAAATACTCAGCATTATCATAATGTACACATATAGACAGAAGTGTGTTGTCAAAACGTCATTTATACATTGCGAATCATTGTCCAATGAAAAAGTGTGAGACAAGTAGTAAGTCAGTAGAAGACAATATGGTGGGGACTGCCTCACTACGAGTCCATATGATGACAATAAAGGCTAAATATATTGTGATGTACACCCTTATTTTACAAAATAATTTCTTCAAAGATATGACCAGCACTCTGGATTGCTTTGTCCATCATATAGCAGTTCGCCTTTGAACTTAAACGAAAACATGAAATACCGACAGGAGGTCATGAGGAAAGCATATATGAGAGAAGAAACATGAAAAAGCATGCACCTTTGCAAATATTTAGACCACTTCTGTACCCAATCAGAATTGAGGATACAACTATATCATTTGCAGACAATGAACTATTTTCTTCCATAATGAGTAAAATCACTTGTAACTTGAAAATTGTTGTATTTAGAGAATTTTGTAAATATATGTTATTCAGCTGCATTTGGGTCAGCTATAACTTAGTAAAATTGCAGACCTGTAGCTCATTGCATAGCTGAGCAATACCTACTTTGAGGTTATCACTGTTGAGTAAATCAGTGGTAACTTGAAAACTATTGCATTTAGAGTATTTTCTTTAAATATGTTGTTTACCGACTTTTGTGTCAGCTATAACATAGTAAAGTTGCAGACCTCTAGTTCATTGGATAGCTGAGCAATAACTACTTTCAAGTTCTCACTGTTGAGTAAATTGCTTGTAACTTGAAAACTATTGTATTTACAGTATTTTCTTTAAATGTGTTATTTATCTACTTTTGGGGAAGCTATGACATAGTAAAATTGCAGATGTATAGCTCATGGCAAAGCTGAGCAATAGCCACTTTGAAGTTCACTGTTGAGTAATCAGTTCTAACTTAAAAGCTATTGCATTTTGAGAATTTTGTTTAAATATGTTATTCACGTATTTATGGGTGAGCTATAATATATTGAAGTTGTTGACCTGTAGCTCATCGCATAGCTGAGTAATAGCTACTTTGAGGTTCTCACTGTTGAGTAAATCAGTTGTAACTTGAAAACTTTTGCATTTACAGTATTTTGTTTACATGTGTTATTCATCTACTTTTCATTCAGCTATAACTTAATGAAATTGTACCTGTAGCTCATAGCATATTTTACGTAAATGAGTTGTAACTTGAAAGTATTGCATTTACAATATTTTGTTTAAATGTGTAATCAGTAAAATAATAAAATTGCAGACCCGCAGCTCATTGCATAGATGAGCAATAGCTACTTTCAGGTTTTCACTGTTGAGTAAATCAGTGGTAACTTGAAAATTATTGTATTTAGAGTATTTTCTTCAAATATGTTGTTTACCGACTTTTGTGTCAGCTATAACATAGTAAAGTTGCAGACCTCTAGTTCATTGGATAGTTGAGCAACAACTACTTTCAGGTTCTCACTGTTGAGAAAATTGCTTGTAACTTGAAAACTATTGCATTTAAAGTATTTTCTTTAAATGTGTTATTTATCTACTTTTGGGGAAGCTATAACGTAGTAAAATTGCAGACGTATAGCTCATGGCATAGCTGAGCAATCGCTACTTTGAAGTTCACTGTTGAGTAATAGCCACTTTTTGACTTTTCAGTAACTTCCTTAATGAGTAAAGTTACTTGTAACTTGAAACCTATTGCACTTAGAGAATTTTGTTTACATATGTTGTTCACCTACTTTGTGGTCAGCTATAACATAGTAAAATTGCAGACATTTAGCTCAGTGCAAAGCTGAGCAAAAGCTAATTTGAGATTCTCCTGTTGAGTAAATCAGTTCTAACTGGAAAACTATTGCATTTACAGTATTTTGTTTAAATATGTTTTACACCTACTTTTAACATCTAAGCAGTTAACTCTGTACTTTATATCTGAATACCATTTGCACTGCACAAATTTTGTGTCCTTTTTACCTCACAGCCCTTAAGGGCTCTCGGGGTATTGTTTTCACCCATCGTGTCTGGATGGGCGGGCGGCGTGAAAAAGGTTGTCCGGGCTGTATCTCAGAAGCCTTAAGGTGTAGGAAGTTGATACTTGGTAGGGACATTGGTTACGGGGTGTAGGTGTGCATCGTCATGGTCTGACCTTCATTTGACCTTTGACCTTGCCGTAGGGACATTGGTTAGGGGGTGTAGGTGTGCAACATCATGGTGTGACCTTGATTTGACCTTTGACCTTGGTGCAGTGACCTTGACCTATAAAATCTTGTCTGGGCCATATCTTGGAACGGTAAGGTGTAGCAAGTTGATACTTGGTAGGGACATTGGTTAGGAGGTGTAGGTGTGCTTCATCAAGGTGTGGCCTTGATTTGACCTTTGACCTTACCGTATTGACATTGACCTAAAAAATCTTGTCCTGGCGATATCTCAGAAATTGTAAGGTGCAGAAAGTTCATACTTAACAGGGACATTGGTGGGAGATTGTAGGTGTGCAACGTTATGGTGTGACCTCGATTTGACCTCGCTGAAGTGACCTTGACCTTGAAAATCTTGTCCAGGCTATATCTTGGAAACGGTAAGGTGTAGCAAGTTGATAATTTGTAGGGACATTGGTTAGGAGGTGTAGGTGTGTATCTACAGGTCATGGTGTGACCTTGATTTGACTTTTGACCTTGCTGTAGTGACCTTGACGTATAAAATCTTGTCTGGGCTATTTCTTGGATTCCATAAGGTGTAGAAAGTTGACACTTGGTAGGGACATTGGTTAGGGGGTGTATGTAAATGTATGTGTGCATCATGGTGTGACCTTTTTGCTCTGCCAAAGTGTGTTCAGCTGCCATATGTAAGACATCTTTCTCTTATGACAAGATTATATAGATTGCTGCAACAGATTATTATATGCACTTTTACATAATTATACTATTTCCATTCACAGCTATTCTCCAATTAATAAATTTTACAGCTTCAGATTTTTTAGTTTACTGATTAATGCTGTCAACTTGTTATTGAATTGTTTTGTTTTAGTACTTTATCTTTACATACATTTTCTTTCTCTTAGATGTTATTTTCTCTCCTTAAACATTATTTGGACCTCTATATAAGTGACGCTACGCTGAAAGTATTATGGTCTTTGTACTGTTTCACTACTTCTATATGTCATGGTGTTGAAAACTATTTCCCCAGTCTGTGGGGTACGGGTATCTTTGATGCTATTTTTCTTCTTTCAGTTCTACTCTGAAACTCAAAACACACAGTCAGCTGACACAGAACCTGTTCATGGGCACTGATTGCTTGTTAATGGATATATAAATCCCCCAAGCAACAGGGAACTTCATTTTTATGCACTAGCATCTTTGCTGGGTGACAGAGACAGGTACCACTATGTCCTATGGCGTTGGCATCTGTTGGCATCTGTCATCATTACTCTTTGATTCTAGACAGTATCTCAAAATGGATTGAGGGATTAAATTAAGATTTTGCATGTGGATGTAACTAATACTCAAAGTCTGCCCCAATTTAAGGGACTTCAAACTCCCAGTAGTAATAATTATATTGAATTTAAGTTGTTTTTTATGTCAGCTGACTTGTCCGGGCTGTATCTCAGAAGCCGTAAGGTGTAGCAAGTTCATACTTGGTAGGGACATTGGTTGGGGGTTGTAGGTGTGCAACATCATGGTGTGACCTTGATTTGACGTTTGACCTTGTCATAGTGACCATGATTTTTAAAATCTTGTCTGGGTTATTTCTTGGATTCCATAGCATATGAAGGTTGAGACTTGGTAGGGGGAATATTGGTTAGGAGGTGTTGGTGTGCATGCATGGTGTGACTGCAACTGATTATTATATGAACTTTTACATAATTGTGGTATTTCCATTGACAGCTATTCTCCTATTCTCCTTTTACAGCTTTATAATTTTTAGTTTACTGATTAATGCTGTTATCTTGCTGTTGAATTGTCTTATTTTAAAACTTTATCTTTACATGCATTTTCTTTCTCTTAAATGTTATTTTCTCTACTTAAACATTATTTGGACCTTTATATCCCGATCTTTGTACTGTTTCAGTACTTCTATATCTCATGGTGTTGAAAACTATTTCCCCAGGCTGTGGGGTATGGGCATCCTGGTGTTATGATTTTTGTAACTTTTGCTATTTACATATGTTGCAAGCTTGCACAAGTGAACAATGCAAGGCAATCATTTTACTGTCTGTGACTGCAAGTCAGCTGGTATAGTGATCTTATTGTGGCTGGTGCAGTGGTACTCTGTTTGTAGGTGGAATTTGAGTCTTTGGCAAAGGACTGCAGGTTAGGGTATGAACCGGGCCAGCCCTTCTCAGGTGTCACTGCGGTGGTAGACTTCTCAACTCATGCCCACAAAGACCAGCACAATATGAACAATGGATGCACTATGGTAAATATTGTTTTATACCTCAGCCCATAAAGGCTGGGATTATACTCGTCCCCTGGGCTGTCTGGTCGGCATTGACAGGCTTGTTTCACAGCCTAAATACATCCACAGATTTTCACCAGATTTTCAGAACATATTTACCCCATGAGGATCTAGAGCCCACAAGGTTTTGGGGCGTATCTGGGAACAACTGTTGCCATGGAAACACGTTTAAGATTTTTGGGTCTTAAAGTTTAGGTCTGTGTGTGCTCCACTGCCTAAACACATGCATGGATTTTACAGGATATGTTTACTTCAAGAAGATATAGAGCTAAAGACATGTGAAGGGTGGCCAAGGGAAGATCCCTATTTAAAGGTGGCCTTAAACTCTCAATAATAAAGAACTTTTGGCCACCATAAGTATGAAATGGAACTATGGCCACTTAAAGCCCTCTAGGTCACAAACTATGAGGCTAATGTGGGTAAAATTTTACCTGAGAACACATTAATGTATACTTATTAAATGTGCCAAAAATAAAGACTTTAAGTTGTTGGATAAAATTGTGTTTGAGGTCCATAAAGTCTCCACTTAAGGATTTTTTGCTACAGTTTTCACATACTTTTCCCTATAATATGAAAGTGGTAACTCTGAGTTTCAAACTGTACTATGTATAACTTTCATGTGTAATTTACGGGCTGTAGGTTTATAAGGTCACCTTAAGGTCTCAAAATTGCCCACAGAGACCTAATTTATGGACTTTTTGCCACTTTCAAGCCCTTTAGCTTTCAAACTATGTCGCTTACCTAAGTGAAATATCATCTGGCACTATATTGGTATGTTTTTGGTACATGTGCCCAAAAGTCCAGGCCCTTATAGACATTTAAGCTGTGTATGAGGACCATAAACATCCATCCGAGTGACCCTTTTTCGACATTTTTCGCATATTTTGCCCTGTAACTTGGAAATGGTAAGTCCGAGAAGTTTCAAACTGTATTAGAAATAAATTCTATGTGTAGTCTTTGCGTGTGACAGATTTGAAGTCTGAAGCTTTAATTTTAAGGTCACTTTGAGGTCTCTGAAAGGCTAACAGAAATCCAATAGAGCGGATATCTCATCTGGGAATACCGTAAATGACCTATTTAGCGCATCCGCCTTTGTAACCGCACCCTACCTCTTTTTCCCAGCAATATAGTCGGTGACAGTGCACAATATCCACATATTTTCATATATTGTACGTATTTTTACTTAATAAAATGAATTTTTTGTCGCGACTTTCGAGTCTGTTTTCATCTACCGCCATATTTACAGGAAGTGGGTATTTCTAAATGTCGAAACACCGTTTTTCTACCGGATTGACCTATACTTCATCCCGGAAAGTGTTTCATGATGGGTGCGCTAAAAGGGTAATTTTTTCCCACCAAATATTGAATAAAAATAGACTTTGCTTAGCGCACTGTGCGCTAAATAGGTCATTTACGGTATGTTATGTTCTTTTAACATGTGCCAGAAATCAGTGCTTTAAATACACATTTTATTGCGTTAATACATCATATCCAATGGACAATTGTTAATCCGGACGGCGCAGACCGGCCCGTCAAATGTCAGAAGAAAAAGACGTCCTGTGTTTCTACCAGCTGGCCGGTCTCAGTACTGTGCACTCGCCAGGTGGCGCATCGTACTTCCTTCCTGTCTAGACAGTGTGACGTCATAGCATCTTTTTTGTTTGGCGCATGTTCTGTGCACTCGGAATTTTATTTGATAAAGTTTTTGGTGGTTTACTGCCAGGATTTTGTGAATTTGAGTAATATTGTTACTTCCACATATATTAGAGAGAATATAGATCAACATGTCCTCACCTGGACAAAAGAGGGGCAGTTCTGTCCATGCTGTGGCAAGTCTTGATGGGCATGCCTTCTGCGCATGCTGTAGGGACAAAAGCAAGGGAAAGATCCATGTGTGGAGACCCCACAGGATGAGTGTAATTTCTGCATTATTTTAACTCCTGAACAACGAGCCCAGCTTGCTACTCTATCTTATAAACTAAAAAAAGAGAAGCGTGAGGCTAAGAAATTGGAGTCAACCCCCAGTAAAGACAGTACTTTAGTAGAGCCATCCACTGTTGCTGTGATAGGGGCTATTAGTGATGCGGGTACTCTGGCTTCCCCTCCTAATGTCGTCCCAGAGAAGAAGGCTAAGAAGGACAATCCCTCTACATCTAAAGCCAAGAAATCTTTTGGGGAGAAATCAGTCTCGACACCAAATTTGAGGAACTTGATAAGAAATGGACTGACCATTTCAACAAATTAGAAGCCCTCCTCATGGCCAAGACCTTTGAGCCGACCTTTTCATATTCTGCAAAGGTTACCCCTTCTCACTCTCCACCAACTAGTATTCCAAAGGACTCTGAGCCTTTCTTTCAACCAACTTCTTCAGGGCGCACTGGCATGGACTCCTCCGCAGTTATGCATCAGTCAGTCAGCCAGTCAGCCCGAGTCGGATACTCACTTGTCTTCAGAGCGCAATGGAAAAGATTCCTCTGCTGAAAAGCATCAGTTGACCAGCCAGCTGAGATACGACTGACACCAACAAAGATCTTCATGTCCCAAGTGCACTGGTACTGACTCCTCTGCTAAGCATCAGTCGACCAGCCAGCTTAGATCAGACCAACACCGACCAAGATCTTCATCTCCTAAGCACACTGGCAATGACTCCTCTGCTACCAAGCATCAGTCGGCCAGCCAGCTTCAGTCTGACCGGAACCGACCAAGATCTTCAGAGTACACTGGTACCGACCCCTCTGCCAGCAGACATCACTCCGACTGGCCAAAGTCATCAGTTGCCACCGACACTGGCTCACCTGCACTACATAGACAAAGACAGGAAGTTTTTCCAGCTTAAGCTCTGAAGCCGGTAGTGACTTTTCTGACCGATAACCTGTAGACTTATTCGCAGAAGAAGGCGAGTTGTCAGAAGATCAGGATCTGAATGTCACCGAACCCAACCAGGCCCTAACTGAGGAATATAGGGAAACTATGAGAGGCATCAGATCTTATATGGGATGGTCGAATATTCCTGATTTAAATAGTGCTACAACTGGCCCTGATGACAACCTATTCTCCGAACCAAAAGCTTCTGTTCCAGGAAAGGTCTCTGTGCAAATGCCTACGGAGGACTGGTTGTGTAAGGAACTAAGCAAGCTGGACATTACTCTGGTTGAGGGCCTGATGATGGACCAGTTCTTGAGACCTGCAAAGTCATAGTCCAAGTGGTACAGACTGTATTCTGACCACAAAGCTGACCCTTCCGCTGTCTCGAACTGGAACACAGATGCGTGCAAGTTGAATAGCTGCCATAGTAGGATTGCAAGACAGTCCAGCCTCAATTTTACCCCACCTACTTCACAACGAATTTCACAGGAAACACTTCGAAGATAGGTGAAGTCTGCAAGGGAGGCGACTGATCTGCAACCAGGCTGCGAGTTTTAATAGGTGCTTTTTTAAGGTACAGCAGAGTATGCAAGATCAGCTAAAGACTCCACACTGAAAGCAAGGGCAAGAGTTCCTCCAAAGTGTCTACTGCCATGGACGAACTGCAGTATTTGATGAATTTTAATTCTAGCATCTCCCAGGCTGCAGCAAAGACTATGGAACATCTCACCAAGTTTGTATTCACATCCATGGGCAATCTGACTCTGGCATGTAGGGACACATACCTTACCCACTTGAAGACGGGTGTCCAGCCTGACACGATGGCAGCTTTAAGGACAGCCCCTGTACATATCTCAACACTTTTCCCGGACAATATCATTAAGAAAGCCGAGGAAGAGATTGTACATTATGAGAGCAAGGGACATAGTTCTGCTTCACGTGGCAAGGGTCGGTACCATCCTTACGAAAGAACTGATAAAAGGTCGGACAGGAAGTCTTCCAACAAGTCGGATAGACCAGCATGTAAGAATATTGGCAAGGGACATTATAAGAAAGCCCGAGGCAAATCTTCCAACTATTCCTCATGACCAGCCAAGGGCCAGCAGTCCTATAAATGACAATTACTGTGTAGACAAGTTACAGGAAGAACTACTGGCCGGGAGCCAACCATCAATACCAAGACAGACAATGAACACTCAGTTAAATTCACATGTAAACTTTCATGTTCTAAAAGTTGATCATGCTGCTCCCGGGCATTCACAAAGGAAAGAAATAAGTCCTGGAGCGGCTGTTTGTTATCAAAAGAGTACAAATTAAAATATGTGAAAGGTGTTTCTTGTGTCACTCAATTGTCTTGTGTAAAACCTGAAACAAATGTCAGAGTTGCTGCCTCAAATCTACCTGTAGGGGCCAGACTTCAACACTTTTGGCAAACTTGGCTGAATCTGGGTGCCGGTCCGAAAGTAGTTCAAATCCTGAGAGAGGGCTACACCCTCCCATTTCAGATCTGGCCAAACTTAACAAGGTCACCAAACATCATAAGTTGCTATGTCAATCCTCACAGGAACCTCTACCTGTTGGAGGCATTACATCAGCTTATGGACAAAAACGCAGTAGAGCTGGTAAACAATCAAAGATGTCTGGGTTTTTTCAACCGACTATTTTTGGTGCCCAAATCCAACAACATGTGGAGACCTATACTAGATCTGAGCAATTTAAACCAATTTCTCAAGGCTCAAAAGTTCAAAATGGAGACACCGGAAACCATCAGAACCTCTCTCCAACAAGGGGAGTTGGTTACCTCAATCGACTACTTCCACATTCCAATACAGGAATAATCCAGGAAATATCTGAGATTTCACGTCCAGGGTCAGACATACCAGTTCAAAGCACTGACATTCGGTTTGTCCACAGCACCCATGGAGTTCACTGTAGTACCAAAGGAGGTGAAACTGATTTCCATACACAAGGGTGTAAGGATCCACCAATACCTAGACGACTGGTTGGTGAGAGCCAGATCCCACCAAATTTGTCTCCAGCATATACAGGATCTAGTAACAATGTGTCAACAGTAAGGTTGGCTGGTGATTTTAGAGAAATCAGAGCTAGAACCAAAACAAGTCTTCGATTTTGTAGGTTACCAGTTCGACCTCAGGTCCGGTGGCAAAACCTCCAAGAGAAAATACTGAAACTGCTATCCCTCCAGGCTTGTCCGGTCCGGCAGTTCATGTCCTTGATAGGTCTACTAACAGCCACAGAAAAACAAGTTCACCTCGGCCGACTTCATATGAGACCCATACAGTGGCATCTCATAAACAACTGGAGGGTACCGGAGTCAACCACTACACCCAATAAAGCATGCTCTGCAGATCTTTACAGACGCATCAAAAGAAGGGTGGGGTGCTCACTTAGACAAGTACACTACAAGAGGATCCTGGTCCCCTCCAGAAAGCAAGATGCATATAAATTATCTAGAACTCAAAGCAGTGTTTCTAGCCTTAAAAAATGTCAGGACTTCTGTTCAGACAAGATAGTTCTTGTGGCAGCCGACAACACCACAGTTGTGTCATACATAAACAAGGAAGGCGGCATGAGGTCAGGCCCACTTTATGCCCTGTTGTGGAGAATCTTGACCTGGTGTACCAGAAAACAAGTGACTCTCAAAGCTTGACATATTCCAGGCCGGCTGAATGTGCTGTGAATCAGATTGGTCTCTCCTTCCAGAGGTTTTCCAAACAGTATGCAGCAGGTGGCACTGGCCCCAAATAGAACTATTTGCCACGAGGTTCAACAAGTTGCCTCTGTTTGTATCACAGGTACTGGATCCCCTGGCCACAGCAGTGGATGCACTCAGTCTGCCATGGGAGGTTCTGGATGCATACGCCTTCCCACCAGCAGCCATATTGGGCAAAGTGGTGGAGAAGTTGCAGGTCTCCCCATGCAAGAGAATCATTCTGATTGCTCTGGGGTCGCCCAACATGCCTTGGCTTTGGGATCTAGTGGCATGTCCACCCAAATCCCCTTGTGTCTGCCCAATCTTCCCAACCTTCTCACTCAGCCGTTCAAACAGACTCTTCACAGAAATCTGACAAATCTAAATCTCCATGCATGGCTCCTATAGCCTCAGCAATCAAGGAGCAGGGCTTCTCTGAGGCAGTGGCATCAAGAATTGAGGCTCCTCAAAGAGGATCAACCAGATCAGTCTATGAGGCAAAGTGGACCATTTTTACAAAGTGGTGCCTCAGCAATCAGGTGGACTTAAGGGCACCCCCTGTAAAGTCAGTTGCTGACTTATGTACCTGTTTCAGGACAGGGGAAACTCACCCATTAATATCAGCAAAGATGAAAATCTCACTCGTCTCCTGCAAAGTTTCCACAGAGACAGACCCAAAGGCTTGAGGGGAATCCCCTCCTGGAACCTCTCCCTGGTTTTGCACCAGCTGACAAAGGCTCCACTTAAATCAATTAAATAGGCCTCTTTGAAGCATTTGACCTTCAAGACAGTTTTCCTCTTGGCCCTATGGTTGGGCAAGCATAGAAGTGAGATACATGCTTGGCAATACAAAAACATTAGACACCAATCTGACTGGTCAAAGGTGTCCCTCTACCCATCACCCAGCTTTCTTTCCAGAAATCAGCTGGCCAAAGAGGGTTCAGACAGTGTGGCCCCAGTGGTTATACCAGCCCTGGCCCCAACTCTAGATAGGTCCCTCAAGTCTGACAAGTCCTTCTCCAATCAGAGCATAAGTAGTTGGTTTTTATCTCCTTTAAGAAAGGTTTTGACAAAGACATCTCACCTGCCATTATCTCCTCATGGATCAAACAGACTGTGATCCTACATTATGAGTTCTCTGACCAAGAGGCCTACACTTTACATCAGGTTAAAGCCCATGATGTTAGGGCCTTTGCTGTGTCTAAGGCCTTCCAGTCGGGAGTTTCCTTAGATCATATCTTATCAGCCTGCCACTGGAAGTCACATAACACCTTTATGCATGTTTACCTGAAGGATGTGGCCTGGGCTGATTCAGAGCTCTACCACCTGGGGCCTGTAGTGGCTGGTCAGCAGATCCACCAGTAGCCTAGAACATAGAGGAGATTTGTACATATGTAAATAGTTGTACATGTATAAAAAAAAATAAAACATCAAAAAAACCCCAAAAAACTCTGACATGATTCCTTCGGGAGGTTAATTTCTGTTTCTTATGGGACTGAACTCATCCCTCTCTTCCCCTACCTCAGAGCAGGTCTGTAAAAAAGTGGGGGGGGGGGGGGGGGGGGGGGGGGGGGCGCGGCAACGTTGGTATAGCCATGGGTAACCGGCTGCTGATAACCGATCATGGCCTTAAGGGTTTCCAAACCTCAAGGTCGACCCAGGTCTAGAGAAAATTTTGTTATTTTGTTTATGAGTTCACTTAAGGCTCTAGTAAATTACCCGCTGACCACGCGGTAGTTATTCAGCAATTGTCCATTGGATAGGATGTATTAACTTATAAAAATTTAATTTACTTATTAAATTTGCAATTTTATTTCGTTAATACATCCTATCCAATGGACAATTGTTTCACCGGTCAGCGCTACCGGTCCCGCCAAATCCAGAAAAAGACGTCCTGTATATACTACCGGCAGGACTGGTTACAAAGTGTGCATTCGCTAGGTGGCGCATCATACTTCCTGTCTAGACAGCGAGACATCATAGCACCTTTTTCATTTGGCGTGTGGAGTGTACAGATGTGGTTTTAAAGAGAGACGAATTTGAAGTTTTCAACCAATTTATATATTATTATTTTGCCGTCTTTCTGAAGTACTATGTCATCACCAGGACAAAAACGGGGCACTTGTGGCCATGGTATGGCTATGTTCGATGGCCATCTGAAGTGTGCACATTGCAGAGGTAAGTGGGTGGGAGACAACCCTTGCGTTTTGAAGTACTATACAATCTGCAAGGCTTTCACTGCAGAACAAGTACAACAATTGGCCACCCCCACCTAGAGAACCAGGAAAGAAAAAGAGCAGAAGATGGCTGCTGCTACCTCCCCTGCTACTGTTACCCCCACCTTGGTGGAGCCTATGGAAGTTAAACTGTTAGGGCAGGTAGAGGGAGGTAGAGTTACAGAAGAAACCCCTGCTGGCAAGAAAAAAGAGACCCGACAAATCCCCAAAGCCCTACATCTGATGATCTCAGGGGCCTTGACGACAAGTGGGCCCAGAGGACTTGGAGTCCATGCTTCTAGCCAAGTCGTTTACAGTACTTGTGGTACCAGCAAGACGCCTACAGTCACCCAGCCTGCTGAAGTCTTTACCAGTGCCAATCCTGTTCAGGCCACTGGGGATGTTGCTGCCAGAATGACTGCTACCCAGCCTGTTGATGCTCCCGGTACGATGATGGAAAGTGCTGCCAGCATGACTGCTACCCAGCCTGTTGAGGCTACCGGTACAAGAACATTAGCCACCCAGCCTGTTGAGGCTCCCAGTGCCAGATCTGAAGTTCACTCTCAGCACACCGGTACCGGTAGTGTAGATGTGAGTGCTGCTAATACTGGTGTGTCTGACTATGAGGACGACCTGGACAGTGAACCAGAATCCCCTGCTGCTGTTAGTGACCAGGGCAATTTGACAGGAACCCACCCAAGGACAACGAGCTTGACCAGGAGTTCTCTGAAGAGGTCAATAACAGAGAAACAATGAGAGGGGTGCATTCTTTTATGCTTTTGCACCAGATACCAGACTTTGATAGCTCGTCATTTTCACAGGACTACAACCCTTTTGCCGGTTCGAGAGCCCAGCCTACCGGGAAAGTATCCATCAATCTACGGGCTGGCGACTGGCTTTGCAAAAAGCTTGAGAAACTGAATATCACCATAGTTGAAGGGTACCCATCCAAGAGTGCTGAAACTGCTGGACTGCTAAGATCAGTTTGTGAAGACACCCAGAAGCAGTAAGTGGTACAAAATGCACACGGACAAGAAGGACTTTGCTAAAGCAAAATTGTCATCTTGGTCACCTGATCCAGCAAAGCTTAACAGTAGTTTCAGCAGGGTTGCCAGACACAGTTTGCCTTCTGCTCCCTCGTCCCGGTCAATCAACCAAGATGTCTTGAGAAAATGGGAGAAATCAGCTGGAGAACAGGCATTTCTGTGCAACCAGGCTGCTGGTCTGAGTAGATGCCTGAAAAAGGTTTAAGACTATGGTAGCACACCTGAAAACTCTACATTTGGACAAGCGCAAGGGCAAAGCTTCTGGTAGGGCTCAGCATGCTGTGGATGAACTAGAATACTTGGTGACGTTCAACATGTCCATCATCCAGGCCATGGCACGTACAATGCAAGATCTCCCAGAGGGCCTCTTCATTAACATGGCAAACCTCACACTAGCTCGTCGTGATAGCTATCTGGATTACATCAGAGCTGGGGTTAAGCAGGACGCCCTCAATACTTTACGCAATGCCCCTCTTCATATGCAGTCTCTGTTTCCAGACCAAGTACTGATGAAAGCAGAGGAGGAGGTGACAAGAAGTGAGGAAAAAGATTCTTCTAGTTATTCAAATAGGAAGCCCGGTTGTTTTCACCCTTATGCTTCCTCCAGCAAGTCATCTCACCAGCCGGACTGAAAGTCTGGTTTTCACGTCCAGGGTCGGTCCCACCAGTTCAAAGCACTACCCTTTGGCCTGTCCACAGCACCCATGGTCCACAGTGGTGGCCAGAGAGGTCAAATTGGTAACTTTACAGAAAGGTATAAGGATCCACCAGTACCTAGACGAATGGATGGTCAGAGCCAGATCCCACCAAACCTGTCTCCAGCATGCACAGACCTTGGTAGCTCTCTGTCGAGAACTAGGCTGGCTGGTGAACAAGAAAAAATCAGAACTGGATCCAAAACAGGTTTTCAATTTTGTAGGATACCAGTTCGACCTAAAAGAGGGCAAGGTCAGACCCACTGACTCTGGAACGTTGGCAGGCCTTAACAACCAAGATTCAAGCAATACTGTCCAGTCAAGTGTGCCCAGTCTGACAGTTCATGTCCCTCATAGGTCTACTTACAGCAACAGACAAACACGTCCACCTAGGTCGGCTCCAGATGACCCCCATACAAATGCACTTGAAGAACAACTGGAGGGTACCAGAGTCACTAGAAAGGTGATCCCCATACCCAGAATGGTTACTGGAGGAAAGCAATGTGCTTCCAGGTCAACCATAACACCCACTAAAACATGCTTTGCAGATATTTACAGAGACATCAAAAGAAGGGTGGGGCACTCACTTAAACGAGTGCACTGCAAGGAGAACCTTGTCCATTCCAGAAAGCAAGGTACACATCAATTATCTGGAACTAAAGGCAGTCTTTCTGGCCCTAAGTGAGATTCAGGACCTCTGCTTGAACACCATAAATCTCGTAGCCACAGACAACACCACAGTGCTTTCCTACATAAACAAGGAGGGGGGGATGAAGTCGGGCCCTCTGTGTGCCCTTTTGTGGAGGATCTTGACCTGGTGCACCAGGCAACAGGTGACTCTCAAAGCTCGACACACCCCAGGCCGTCTGAGTGTGATAGCAGACAAACTATCCAGACTGGGACAGACCATTCAAACAGAATGGTCTCTCCATCCAGAGGTCTTTCAAGCATTATGCTCCTGGCGGCACCAGCCCCAAGTGGACATGTTTGCCACCAGGTTTGTGTCATCAGTTCCAGACCCCCAGGCCTGGACAGTGGATGCACTCAGTCTGTCCTGGGAAGATCTGGACCCGTATGTCTTCCCACTGGTCACCATCATGGGCAAAGTAATGGAAAAGTTGCAGCACTACCCGTGCAACAGAATAATCCTGATTGCTCCAGGGTGGCCCAACATGTCTTGGTTTTGTGACTTGGTGGCAATGTGCAGCCAGATCCCCTTGTGTCTGTCCAATCTTCCCAACCTTCTCACTCTGTTGTTCAATCAGACTCTTCACAGGAATCTGTTGAACCTGAATCTGCATGCCTGACTCCTAGAGTCTCAACTATCTAGGAGCAGGGCTTCTCTGAGGCAGTGGCAGCAAGAATTGAGGTTCCTCAAAGAGGATCAACCAGATCAGTCTGTGAGGCAAAGTTGGCCATTTTTACAAAGTGGTGCATCAGTAATCAGGTGGACTTCAGGGCTCCACCTCAAAAAGTCATATCTGATTTCATCCTGTACTTGTTTCAGGACCAATGATGGCTACAGATCAGCCATTGCTGAGAAGCTGGGAAACTCCCCAATAAATGTCAGCACAGATGAAAATCTCACTCGTCTCTTGGGTAGCTTCCACAGAGACAGACCCAGGGGTCGGAGGGGCATCCCCCCTGGAACCTCTCTCTGGTGTTACACCAGCTGACAAAGGTTCCCGTTGAACCCCGCAAAGAGGCCTCCCTGAAGCACTTGACCTTCAAGACTGCCTTCCTTTTGGCCTTGGGTTCAGACAAATGCAGGAGTGAGATCCATGCTTGGCTGCATAAGAACATCAGACACCAGTCAGACTGGTCCAAGGTGTCCCTTTACCCCTCACCCAGCTTTCTTTCCAAGAATCAGCTGACCAAAGAGGGTCCAGACAGTGTGGCCCCGGTAGTTATCCCAGCCCTGGCCCCCGATCTGGACAAGTCACTCGAGGGTGACCGGCCCTTATGTCCAGTCAGAGCCCAGTCAGAACAAGGGTCTTTGTCTTCTTCAAGAAAGGTTTTGATAAGGACATCTCACCTGCCACTATATCCTCATGGATCAAGCAGACCTATCCTCTGAGCTCTCGGATCAACAGGCCCTCACCTTACATTAGGTCAACGCCAATGATATTAGGGCCTTTGCTGCTTCAAAGGCCTTTGAGTCGGGAGTCTCCACCACAAACAATTCTATTTGAAGGATGTGGCTTGGGCTGATTCAGAGCTGTTCCATTTGGGCCCAGTGGTGGTTGCTCAGCAGGTCCACCAACAAGCCCAAAAATGAGGATATGTGTACATATGTACTTACCGGTAATATATATATCTAGTATGTAGTATATAAGTATATAATAATAATAATAAAAAAAAGACCTGTGACATGCTTCCCTTGGGAGGTTTATTTCCTTTTATGGGACTGACTCATCCCTCTCTTCCCCTACCTTAGTGGGTCTGTAAAAAAAGGGGGGGGGGGCAATGTTGGTACATCCCCAGGTAACCAGATATTGGTAACCAACCATGGCCTCATAGGGTTTCCTGACCTTGTTGTTTGTTTATGAGTTCACTTTAGTCCCTAGTAGCTTACCCACCTACCAAGCGGTGTAGTTATTCAGCAATTGTCCATTGGATAGCATGTATTAACGCAATAAAATTGCAAATTTAATAAGTAAATTTTTATAAGTTAATATCCTATCCAATGGACAGGCAAGGCCCTCCCAACCGGCCTCGCTATCAGCTTACTAGGGGTCTTAATAGGACTAGACAACGAAAAAGATGCTATGACGTCACGATGTCTAGAGAGGAAGGAAGTACGCCAAGCGAATGCAAACTCCGTGACTGTTCCTGCCGGTAGTGTATACAGGACTTCTTTTTCTGGAGTTTGGCGGTACCAGTCACGTCGACCGGTAAAGCAATTGTCCATCGGATAGGGTATTAACTTATAAAAATTTAATTATCTCCCACCTGCGGCCAAAGGCCGTGATCGGGAGATTATAAAACGCCTTCCGTACATGCGTGCATGTGTCCGTCCATCCGTCCATTTGTCACATTTTTACATAAACCTTAATATCTCATTCATTTATAAAGATATCTTTACCAAATTTGCAGGGAATGTTTGGCTATGAAAACCTGTCTGCAATTTTTGGCCTCATTTTGAAAAACAAAATGGCAGCCATAGCTAATTGTTTGAAAATCATAAAGGTGCTCTGAACCTTGAAATACTCCAGCTAGTTTCATCAAATTTGTACAAAAGCTATATAGCTAGAAAAGATAGCTTGATAGTAATTTTGGTTTAGTTAAAAAAAAAATGGCCGTGATATCACATGTTTAATTTCAAACAGGGTTATCCTATTAAAAAGGCCTTATATCTCCCTTGAAATTGCTCCTAGAGGTTCGGAATGTGAAAACAACTTGTAGGAAATCATGACCTGGGAATCTTCTCCAGGTGTTAAATTTGCCTTTAACTTCTGCTTCAAGGTTGAATGGGGTGGTCATGCTAAAACATCTTTATTTCTCCCTTATTATTGGTGCTATGGCTTCAGAATGTAAAGACAGACCATGAAAAGGGAAGACCATGGTCCGGAGATTATAAAACACTTTCCATACATGCATCCGTCTGTGTGTCCGTACGTGCGTCCGTTTGTCACGTTTTACATAAACCTTAACATCTCATTCATTTATAAGATATCTTCACCAAATATGCAGGGAATGTTCATGGCTATGAAAACCTGTCTGTGCAAAATTTTGTCCTCACTCATCTGCCGAATTATGCCAAAAATTGTGTTCCCGCCCTTTTTGGCGGCCATCTTGAATTTCTGTGTAAAACATCAAAACGCATTTATCTTGGAAACAGTGCGAGATTTTGGGAAATTTTTGTCCCCTAAGGGTATCTGCAGAATGAACTGACGACATTTCCCAAAAATCGTTTTCCTGGCATTTTTGGTGGCCATCTTGAATTTCTACGTAAACGCATTTATTTCAGAAACGGTGCGAGATATAGTGATTTCGGTAAAATTTTGACCCCCCAGGGCATCTTCAGTGTCATCTGGCGATTTTTCCCCAAATTCGTTTTCCCGCCATATTAGACAGCTATCTAGAATTTCTGAGTAAAATACAAAAAAAATGCATTTATGTCGGAAATGGTGCAAAGTTAAGTGGTGTAATTTTTTACCCCCATGGTATTTGCAGAGTATTAGAGTCATATGGCGACTTTTCCCAAAAATCATTTTCCTGCTATTTTTGCCGGCCATCTTGAATTTCTGCGTAAAACACAAAAACGCATTCATCTCAGAAATGATTTAAGATGGAGCAAATTCGACAAAACTGTTGACCCCCACGGTATCGGCAGGGTCATCTGGCAATTTTCCTGCCATTTTTGCCGCCATCTTGTATTTCTGTGTAAAATGCAAAAACAAATTAATCTCAGAAACGATGCGAGAAAATTTTTAACCCCCAGGATATCTACAGACTCATCTGGTGATATTTCTCCAAAAATTGTTTTCCCACCATTTTTGTGGCTTTCTTGAATTTCCGCGTACAATGCAAAAATGTATTCATCTCAGAAACCTTGCATTTTTATGTAAATGGAAAAACATATTAAACAGAGGTACATAGTCATTTTGACACAATCATTAATGCTCATTGGGACGCTTCGTTTTTGTTGTGCAAAAACAATTTATTTTTTCTCTTGTGAAACAATGCTCTAGTTTTGGCCTTGTTTTGAAAATAAAATGGCTGCTATGTCACATCTTGTCAAATAGGGGGTCATCATATGAGGGTTCCAGGGTTTTGGAATGATAAAAACAACTTATAAGAAATCACCTGAGAATCTTTTGCAAGTGTCAGATTTGACCCTGCTTCAAGGTCAAGTGGGGTCGTCATATAAAAAGGCCTTACACATCTCCCTTATTATTGCTCCTACGACTTGAAAATGTTGTACCTGCGGCTTGGGTTCTTGCCTGCTCAGGCCGGATATTTTTTCAAGTCTACAGATAATTTGAAAACATTTATAACCCCAAGATCAGTGTGTGCTAGGAAATCATCACCTGTTACCAGTAGGGATGTGTCGGTAGGCCCAGTGTATTGGTATCGAGACCATTTTACTGAAATACCATGACAAGATTTTACAAATGCCACTTCGCTTGTAAACACATGTAATGGCAGGAAAACTCAAAATATTGTAAACAATCCCCAAATCTCAAGAAATCAGTAACCATTATTCCATGTTTTTGTGTATTTGCAGCCTTTGACAGCAATTTCATAGTAAATAAGTAATGACATTTCATAAGCTTTGTTGTTTTGTAAGGATTCTGTTACTTTGAAAGGTCATTTTATTGTATTAATACATCTCGCCTAACAGATGTAAGCCTTTGCTCTGCTGCCAGCCAGTCCCACCGAACACCAGAAAAAGATGTTCTGAGCATTGCTGTAGCTAGACCAGTAGAATCCCCTTCACTCACCAGGTGGCGAGTTCACCCAAGCTTGATAGATAGAGTAAAGCCCATGCGTCTCCTTGTTTCATTTGGAGTGAATCCATCAACAAACATTATTAAAGGAGTTGTAATATTTTGTATTTTCTACTGGATTTAAATACTTTCATGTCTGGAATTTGCTGTGTATTTCACTGAGATCTGTATGTCTTCAGTGGGACAAAAACGCAGATCATGTGGGCTCGTCATGGCTATTTTTGATGGCCACTCTAATTGTGCTTGGTACAGGGAAAAGGGCCAAGGATTGGATCCCTGTGTTTAACAAAAGATCGTCATTTTTGTTCCAGGGCAAGTGCAGCAATTGGCCATTCTCCTGTACAAGTTATGAAAGGAAAAGAAGTTGCAAGGTGACAAAACTATGGATCTAGTGAATCCTACAGGATTTAAGTGTTCTCTCTGCTGCTTTCTCATAGTCTGTGAATTTTATGGAAACTGTAAGGACTGAAAAATATTCAGTTACACCTCCCCATTCTTCTAATGCTTTTCAAAAAGATCTAGTATATATTAGAGATGAATGGATGGCCAAGTTCACTGAGTTCATGCACATGCCTCATCCACTTCTGGCTGGGGTGATATCTGGGTCACCATTCATTCGACTTGTCTCTGACCCTTTGTACTGGCTAGTCTGACCGAGGTACAGGATAGGTCACAAGGCTAGAAATCTGACGAGATTTCAGACAGGAACTCCAGTGTGGTATCGCCATTGCAAAACCTTTATCTAGACCAGTCACTGGTCCCGGTACAAGAGCCACTCTTCCAGCAATCTCCTGCGTCTGTTGAACTGGCCAATCCCGCTGTGAAGATATTAAATAGGGTATGCTGCCTGCTTCTGATGTTCCTGAACTGGATATTGATCAGGAAAAGGATCAAGATGAAGAAAATACTGTCTTACAGGGAGACAATCTGAGCTGTTAGGGCCTATATCATATGGGCTAGTCATCCATAACAGACTTGGAGTACACTCTCTCTTCACGCTCTAATAACCCATGGAATGGCAACTGGTCCCAGTCAGTTGGCAAGATCAATGTGGACATGCCCCCTGAAGATTGGCTGTGGCAGGAAAATGGAATCCTTGCTTCAAACCTTATTGTTTATGCTGGATACCAGATTATGGGAAATCTGGTGGACTTAAAGGATCAGTTCATTCGCCCCTAGCCTGCTGTTGTACCCAGACCAGTCCGATACATCTCACACTGAATGAGTGATGCTGCTTCTCTTAACACCATGTACTCTAGATTTGCAAAATCCTCCGGCACCTTTTCCACTCCACCTGTGTATTGATCTTGGCCCAAGAAACTGCAAGGAAATGGAAAAAAGCACTAAAAGGATCATTGTATGTTTGTATCCAAGCTGAAGGTTACCATAGGTGTATTGCTAAACTTCAGTGTGACATCCATTGAAGGTTAGAATACTGGAGAAAGAACTGGCCAAAGGCGAGTGCCACAGCAAGCTGGTAAAGCCCATGAAGATTTTGAGAAGTAAGTCAGCATTTAACCAGAATGTTTCCTTCCCTTTGCTAGTCCTATGGAACTTTCCACAGCGTCAAACAAAATATCGCAAATCGGCAATTACCTGTTTACTACAATAGCAACAACCAATCATTTCCTCGGATTTTCAAGGGCAAGGACAGGCGCCATTTTGAATTACAAAAACGTGACCATTTTTAGGGACATACTTGTAAATATTATTGCTTTCTGATAAAGGAATAAAAAGAAAGCACGGTGTAATTTGATAAAAAAATTATATCATCAATCCTACCTACTTTAAATGTCCGCAATGCATATATATGTCCCCAAGCTGCCATTGTTTACATATTACTGCAAAGCACGAGGATTTGTTTTGATCAATAAATTGTTTATTTATTTGTTTTCTAATTTTTGTCACAATAAAAGAAATATACTTTATTATATAATTTCTTATTCTATGCTCCATCCAATCATTTATAATACGTGGTTTTTTTTCTTGTATATCTTGAAATACTCAATGTTTACTTTTGATTTCCCGCCATTTTCGCTATTTGTTTGTCGGACAAGGTGTGACATGGAGACAACTAAAATATGGTAAACCATGAAGTGGGCGTGGCCTATTGAACAGTCCATGCAGCACCTCTCAGACATCATCTTCGTCCAAATGGTTAATATGACTCTTCTCCACCACGACTCATACCACAGCTCATTTGAAATCCGTCTGAAGTTGGACACTATTGCTGCTCTTAGGAATGCCTATCTTCAAATTGGAGCATTGTTTCCAGATGACGTCTTAAGACGCACACAGGATGAGATTGGTAAGCATGAGGCTTTGTGTACTTTACAACCTGGATGGGATACTGGGAGGTTCGGTGGTAAATGCAACAACAGATACCAGCCTTATTAAACTTCTTTGGACCGGTCCCATGACACGGACCAAAAGTTCCAGTCTTCTGCAAAGGATGTGCCACCACCATGGAGGTCCTTCCAGTCACTCCACCAGGCAAACCAAGGATACTAAACAGTTTAAATGACAATTATTTTGTAAATCATGTGTGGTTCAGAATCTACAAACAGATTGTGTTCAGACTGTTCAGAGACTCTTGAATCCAATGAAGACAATGTTTGTACAACCGTGTAGTCACAAAAGAAAGACTTAAGACCTGACAACAATCTTCACCAAATGAAGCATGGGAATGATGTTTCTATTGTAAATCATCGTTTTTCTGCTCCACTTGTGGAAAATGCTGTCAGTGCTGCAGAAATTTTGCTATTGGATGAAGGTTACAAAATTTAATGTAGAAATGGGTTGTCAGGGTTCAAACTCCAGAAATTTCTTGATTTCTTAAAGAAGGCTACACCTAATCTTTCAAAATCATACATCCTCAGGCATCCTTTGAGACTAAATGTGCAGAACCCCCTTTAGTACCAGCAAACCTGAAGGAGGATTGCATTCGCAATTACAGCTTACTATTTGTTTCACAAAACCAAACAACATGTGACAACCTATTCTAGACCTGAGCACCTTGAACAAGTATCTCAGAGTAAAATGGTTCATGATTGAAACCCAAGAGTCCATAAGACTATCACTGCAACAAAAAGAGTGGGTCACATGACTGGACTTGGCAACGTCTACTTTCATATTCCTATCAATCCCAGGTCACAGAAGTACCTCAGATTTTACTATCAAGGTCAAACCTCCAATTCAAAGTGCTCCCCAGTGGTCAAGGAGGTGAAACTGATGGCCCAGTGCAAGGGTATAAGGATCCACCAGTACCTAGACGAAAGGTTGATAAGAGCCCCAACCAAAGAATCTTGTCACCAGACATCTAGACCTTACTAGCCCTTTGTCAGGATCTGGGCTGGGTAGTAAATCTCTCAAAGTTGGAACTGGATTCCAAACAAGTTTTCAACTTTGTTAGGTGCCATCAGGTCGCCTTCACATGTGGCCAATCAAATATCATCTCAAAAACAATTGGCAAGTGCCCAAGTTCCTCGAGAAAGTTATCCCGATTTCCAGGTCTCTTCATTATCACCTCCACTGGTACATGGTAGCTGGAGGAAGCCAGTGCCATCTGGGCCAGCCATTGCATCCTCTTTAAGATGCTGTTCAAATATTTACCAACGTATCAAATAAAGGTTGGAGCACTGAGTAGACTGCACTGCCAGAAGAGTGTGGTCAATTCCAGAAAGCAACTTGCATATCAATTTTCTGGAATTAAAAGCTGTTCTACTAGCTCTAAAAAAGTTCAAGCACTTGTGTTAAGACCAAATTGTGCTGATCGCCTTGGACAGCATCACAGTTATCTCATACATAAACAAGGAGGGAGGTATGAGATCAGGCCCTCTTTGTACCCTCCTTTGGAAGGTTCCTGTCTTGGTGCAACCTCAGACGGATTGTATTACAAGCCTGTCACTTTCCAGGTTGTTTGAATGTGATAGCAGACAAGTTGTCACGACACAGACAGGCCATGCAGACTGAGTATTCTCTTCACTAGGTGGTGTTTGACCACATTTGCATCAGGTGGCACCATCCTCAGAGTCTTTTGCCACCAGATACAATAACAAACTCCCACAATTTGTCCTCCATTCTAGATAAGAAGGCCTGGGTTGTGGACTCACTCAGTCTATCATGGGATGGTGTAAACTAAACTGCCAACCATCCGTTGGATAGTTATTCTGGCTTATGTCTGTTTGGTAAGATGTGTTCATGCAATAAAACTGAAAATTTTAATTTTAAAGTAATTTTTTTAAGGTAATATCTTACCGAACAGACAGGGGATTCCAACCTTACCTTTCCCACAGTTCATTTTCTAGAGACAGGTCATGTACTTATTTTTAATACGAAAATATGAGATGAATGGGTGAACTAGCCACCTGTCGAGTGTCAGGGACTCTACTGATCTGGCCAGAGCAATATTTGGAACATCTTTTTCTGGCTTTTGGTGGGACCGGCCGGCACTGAACCAAAAACTTATGTCAGTTAGGTAAGATATTAACTTACAAAAATTTAAAATTAAAATTTTCAGGTTGCTAGATCTTGCCAGACATCTGTGTCTGGCAAAAATAACATAAATAGTGTTGAGAGTTAAAAGTAGTTTTATTCTGTTGATTTCTAATGCTTATAATTTTACAGAATCAAAGGATAAATTTTTTTTCTAAATATATTGGAATGTTTTGGTAAAAGTGATTTCCTTTTGCTAGAACATAAAAAACATGTTTATGTGAATCATGACCAAGCTGCTTGT
This sequence comes from Sabellastarte sp. h YS-2021, assembly GCA_964017235.1. Classification (NCBI taxonomy): domain Eukaryota; kingdom Metazoa; phylum Annelida; class Polychaeta; order Sabellida; family Sabellidae; genus Sabellastarte; species Sabellastarte sp. h YS-2021. Next base: position 95,347,352 of record OZ024931.1, on the reverse strand, counting down.
TTTATGAGTGGTAGAATATTCTATATATGAATATGAGTTTTAAATCCATTCTGTTGTTGCTATCTACAGGTGGTGACTCTTACAAAGCACAGGGGGTTATCTAAACCCCAGGATGAGCAGCTGCATGTACTGCCACTATGTGTGATGGACACCACTGATGAGACTGGTAACCTGGAGAGGCAGTATGAGAAAATCAGGAATGGCTCCATCGAGTACCTCACCAAGTACCCTATGAAGATGCGTGTTCGTGCATTTCCTCTGCCATCATGTAAGCAGAGGAAGAAGCTGGGTAAGGCAGGAGGGCGTGGGCGAGGTCGAGGCAGGAAAGCTGTACAAAATTGGCTTACCAGCTCTGCTAAAAAGGTGGGATGGAACAGTCTGTATGGGGGCCGCGGTCGGGGCAGAAACAGGTCCACTTTCAGCAAGAAGCTGGGAAGCAGCAGCCAAGTGCTGAGTAAGCCTCCAAAACTCCCCTCAACTGTTAAACAACCACCCTTCTGTAAAAATCCATATTCCTACTCTGTGAACAGGGCAAGTCGAGTTTTTAAGTCTACTGAGGGCTATAAGTACAGGATTCTGCCTGATGGTAGACGCATGAAGCTAAAACCAGGACGACCACTCCCATCCATTGGCAGACACATGCATGAAGTAATGGGACCTCATTACATAAACCATGGATTAAACGCACACATGGCAGCATATGGGCATAATGTAGGCTACGGTCTGCCACGTGACAGCTTCTGTCCTAACTACCATCCTCCTGTACATGGACACAATGCCTACCCTCCTGCCAGAAATCCACTGGGCGAGTTAAGTGCTAGTCAGAGAGGCTTCTACTACAAGCATATCCAGTGGGAGCAGTTCTATAGGAGGAAGAAGTGTGAGGATTATATGGCACAATTTGGAGTGGCCCACCCCTACCTTGCTGAGGCCATGACTCAAGTGGAGAAGCAGGTGATACCTCAAGTATGTGAACCAGTCGGGCATAACACATCTCACAGACCTGCATTCTCTGCACCTACGGCTTGCAACTCCTTTTCAACTTCAAGTCACATGCATCCCCCTGCTGCTCCACTATACAACAGGGCTGTATCTCAACAAAGTACCTGTAGTCCTTTAACTCTACCCTCCCAGAGTGAGATACATGTCACCAAACCATCTCCACAATCTCAAAACTCAAACCTTACAGAACATGGAGTACCACCAAATAAATCTGTTTTTGATATTAACTCATCTGTAAATATTTCAAAGCATGATTTTCATCCTGATCATAGGGACCAACCTGTAAAGCAGGAACATTCTGTGTCAGACACTGTGCATTTGGAACCTCATTTCTCGGCTCATCAGAACCAGGCAGCAAATTCACATGTACACCTTGATTCTTCATTGCCTTCATTTGGAAGGACGTTTATGACATCACAAGTGACATCCCAGCATGAAGATCCAGGTGATGCAAGTGTATCCCCTTCAGTTAGGCAGCATTTTAATACCTCGCATCATCAGGTAACTTCAGGCACAAGTATTGCTCAGGACAGTGTTCATAAAGGTAGTCCCTCCAAGCAGTTGCTGACAAATCCCGACTTAAGCAGGAATGAAGATTGTAGGCAGCAGTCCATTCCTGTGCCAGTTGGACAGCATTCAGACCTCCACACGGAGAGTGCCATGCCAAGCCATGTGACGGTGGAGAATGCTCAACCAGCATGTGTGTCAAGCTCAAACAACCAACACTCTGGTGAAGGCAAACCACTGGAAGCGGGCTCCCAACTCACAGATCCATTGGCTGGGGCAAAGGAAGTGTACACAGAGTGTGACGAGAACTTTATGGAGTCCGACATTGGAGGGGTGGGTATTGCACTGACTCATGGATCTGTCTTGTTTGAAGTGGCAAAGAGGGAACTGCATGCTACCACAGCCATGAAAAAACCTAATAGATATGAACCCACTCGCATATCTCTGGTCTTCTACCAGCACAAAAACCTGAATGCAGAGAAACATGGTTACCATGAATATCTAAAGAAATCTGAGATATGGAAACAAAGGAGGGAAAACAAATCAGCAGCAGATCAGCAAAGTAGTTTTATACCAGTCAATCCTCCAGCACCAACCCGTGTGGTCCCAAGTAATCATCTTGGAGCAGCAATACATAAAGAGGTTAAGTCTGAGAAGATAGGTCAGTTTAAGGGGACGGGCTTTCCAAATGAGAAGCATTCTATGGAGGGGGTGCTGCAGCCTATGATGGGTGAGATGTTAGGACCCAATGGTAAGCATGAGATAGGTGAGGTATTAGGTCCCAGTAGTATGCATGGTATGGGTGAGGTGGGATTAAATGTAAAGAATGAAATAACCAAGGTAGGACCCAGTGTTGGGCATGGGATGGGTGAGGCGGAATCAGGTAGTAAGCAGTTAACTGATGAGGCAGATCCCAAGGTAAAGCCTGAGACTGGTGAGCTTAGGGAGGGCTGGCTGAGGCAGGTGTCCATTAGGAATAAGACACAGACCAGTAATACTGTGCATTACACCTGGCTGAAGCCCCAGCTTGCAGTCACAGGCCCCTATCAGCGCTGGTACTAGCTCAACAGCCACTTTCTATACAATCATCTTTTCTATCCGTTTATATTGTTTATTTTTGGTAACAGTGTTATTGCTCTTTTTTATACTCGTTATGTACAAATGGCATGTAGTTTATACACATGTGCTATTTATTTTTAATATATTTTTGTGTTTTAGCATAATTTTAGAATGTTAATGGTAATAGTATTTATAGATTTAGTAATCTATTTTGTATCTAATGTTAACAGGGAATAATGTAATATTGCAAATGTTTTATTTATGAGAATGTGGTTTTCTATTTATATGAAAATAATATTTATATAGAACTAGCCAGATAGATGTGCTGAAGGTGAATATTACCATGTTTTTGTGAATTGGTGAGTATTTCCATGTTTACTGTGAATCAGTGAATTTGTATATTTGTCTCAAAATCTGTATAAACTTAGTTTGTACATGGAAATATATCTAGAATTTAAATTATACCTTTCGTGATTTTGTGTTTTGTTACCTTTATGAATCTTTAATATTAATGACTGCATTGAATGTACAGAATTCTTCATTGAAAGTGCTGAAATAATTTGCTTGTATAGCCACTATCTCTTTTAAAGGCAGGGATATTAATCAAACAAGTTCTAGTCCAATAAACTGTTGATGTGTATTATTCTTAATGTTGACCTGTTGTAGAATCAGTGTAAATATTAATAGGTAATTGTTAGGCGTATGAAGTTGTACACTTGAAGATTTGTTGTTTGATACTTTTGAAGCTTATTTAATTTGTTGTATCTTGACAAGTTTGTTGTAGTAAAAAAAAATAATTTATGTCTGTATATTTTGAGTGTTTCAAGTTTATTTATGGCAAAGTGTCTTCATATGGAGAGCAGTAGGTGTTTGGAATTTATTGAATTTATGCAATAATAATAGCTAAAAGAAATTACAGCAGAAGAGAAATTACAGTAGAAGATCTCTGGTTCAGGCATTTGCACTCATATTTTGAAAATATTTCCAGCAGTTATTAATGAATTGGTATTTTGTAACTGTATATTTTTAAACAAGGAACCAACAGGTAATTAGATAAATTGGTCTTGCTTTTGCAAGCTCACTATGCCAGAAATATTAACAGTGTTAGCAGGCTCTTTAAACTTCATCATTCCACTGTAACATCAGCTTCCAGTGATTTCCCAATGAGGGAACACTTTATTCTCATTACTTCAGTTTTTACCCCACAGCCCTTAAGGGCTGTCGGGGTATTGTTTTCACCCATGGTGTCCGGATGGGTCGGCGGGCGGGCGGGCTGTATCTCAGAAACTGTAAGGTGTAGGAAGTTGATACTTGGTAGGGACATTGGTTAGGGGGTGTAGGTGTGCAACTTCATGGTCTGACCTTGATTTGACCTTTGACCTGGCCGTAGTGACCTTGACCTATAAAATCCTGTCTGGGCTATATCTCGGAACCCGTAAGGTGTAGGAAGTTGTTACTTGGTAGGGACATTGATTAGGGGGTATAGGTATGTAACACAATGGTCTGACCTTGATTTGACCTTTGACCTTGCTGTAGTGACCTTGAACTATAAAATCTTGTCCAGACTATATCTCGGAAACCGTAAGGTGTAGGAAGTTGATACTTAGTAGGGACATTGGTTAGGGGGTGTAGGTGTGCAACGTCATGGTTATCATTCCCCTGGCGTTCTCCATGGTGCATGACCCCTGCTATGCGCCTGGATACTGAAATTTTGATATCTGTTTTTTGCTTAGTTGCGCCTTAGAGTCCTCTTATCTGGGGAGATTAAGCGCTATAAAAGTCCAATTAGAATTAGAATGGTGTGAGCTTGATTTGACCTTTGACCTTGCCACAGTGACCTTGACTTATAAAATCTTGTCTGGGCTATATCTCGGAAACCGTAAGGTGTAGGAAGTTGATGCTTGGTAGGGACATTGGTTAGGGGTTGTAGGTGTGCAGCATCATGTGACATCGTGTGACCTTGATTTGACCTTTGACCTCATCGTAGTGACCTTGACCTTTAAAATCCTGTTGCACCTTTGGGTCTGTCTTTTGATGCAGATTAAGCACTGTTAAAGTCATATTAGAATTCATTAAGAATTTTACTTTTACCTTGTCATAGTGTCCTTGAGCTTTAAAATCTTGTTGCACCTTTGGGTCTGTCTTTTGATGCAGATTAAGTACGGTTAAAGTCATAATAGAATTCATTAAGAATTTTACTTTTACAACTTCCGATTGTAACAGATCAAATTTCATCTAGTGAGCCACAGACTTTGCTCCAACACCACACATAAGCATTCATTGAATGTATTGCTACTTCTGTATGCATGGTAATATTCAAAACATCCAACCATAATTCGACCATGCCAGATGTAGATAAAGAGTGTCGTAATGTGTAGTTTACTGATTAATGCTGTCATCTTGTTATTGAATTGTCTTGTTTTAATACTTCATCATTACATGCATTATCTTTCTCTTAGATATTATTTTCTCTATTTAAACATTGTTTGGACCTTTATATAACTGACAGTGCTCTTAAAGTATCCTGAACTTTGTACTGATACACTACTTCTGTATCTCATGCTATTAAAAATATTTTCCTAGGCTGTGGGGTACAGGCATCTCTGATGCTATTTTCTTTTATTTCATATGTAAAAGGGTTTTAGGAACCTCCTTTGTCCAGTGGCAGTTGAGTGTTGCTGGCATGATCCTGTTGTATTTACCAGATTCTGTCAGTGACTTTGCAGTGGACTTGTGTGGATGGCATGGTCTTTACGCCACCTTGGCAAGAAGCTTTTGTAATCATCATTGTTTAATTGACCTATGCTGGGCCATATAGGTGTTGTTTTAATGTTATCTTAGTTTATCGTAGTTTCGTTAAGGATGTTTCTAGCAGCAACATCTTGCATCTTGATTAACTACTGGCAACTATTATAAAGTGTTCCTTGAACTGGGGAGATTCTTCAGTTTTTCAGATATCTACTTCCATGTTACTGTCTTGCTGGAATACCCCCAGTTGGCCAAATAAAGGCTTAAAGAATGACTATTTTTCTGGGACAATATTGCTTTTGAAAAACCTGTGCCATTCATGTCCAAAACTCGTTTTCACCCAGAATTCAACAGTAGTTCAATTACAATACATTGTTTTATGTACTTTATGAATTAGTTACAATACCTTCCTCAATTGTCTACTGTTTCTAGTAAAATACTGGTTTTACCCTGTTATGAAATCTATGACAAAATAACCCAGGCTGATTCTTAATATATTCCACTTTTTATGGCAATTATGGTATTCCTTTGTAAGGCCACTGGTTTTGTACTTTCCACAAGGTTTTATTATGAAAACTGCTATGAAAGGAAAATGTTATCCAGGTAAAAGCTATATCAATGGAATTTCTATTGATGCCATCACATGATTTCTTTTCATTTATAAATATCCAATGAACACCAGCAAACTATATCTCAGAATTTATTGAATTTTAATCCAGGAAAGTGGAAGCAGTGACAATCAAAACTATTCAAAGGGCTATAATATAAATCATGGTATCCCTTCAGTTACCGAGTGGATTTTTGCAAAATGAAACAAACTATAGCAATTTGCCTTCATAATGGTGTAAAGATCGTATTACATTTACCAATGAACTGCCCTTATGAATGATAATGTAACATCACAGTGTAAATGATTTAATACTCCTATAGGATGACAAATTGTGATCAGAAGCAATCTTGGCTTTACCTACACAAGTCATAGCTCTCTTTTATTGGTTAATTTTTATACCAATGACGTTTATACATCCTCTACTTGAAGTGTTGGGTTATTACGATGTCACAGTGTTGGTGACACAGTTCAGTGACATCATAAAGCAAGGAATACATATTATTAGGTCTCGTGTGTATCTTTTCATATTTTGCCAAGATATACTTTGCTCTTTTTTTTGTTTGTTTGTTTTTGTATTTTCTTGTGGATGTATTGCATTGGATACTGTTTCATGAAATATCACATAAAATATGAGTTTGTTTGAAGTGATGAAATGAACATGTAAAATTATAGTAAATATCAGCTCTTAAATTTCACTCACGGAAAAATGTCCCTTGTAAGTTGTAATTGTACCCAATAGTGATTTACAATATAATAATATATGTTCATTGAAAACTTAAGTCTTACACACTTTAAATATGCTTTTATTCAAAGCCAATGTAATAAATAAATAAATAAATAAAATGGTTCTTTTTCAGAACTTCAAAGCAATACTAAAAGTTATTAATTATAAATCAATAATATCGGCAATTTACCCCATGCGGGTGAGGTTAAAAAATGATTCACAGTTAAGGGCTTAAATAAAAGAACAATAGGAAACTACTTTTGACCAACTTACAGCAAGATGTAGGCTGCCAATAGATCTACTGCTTTGCAGGGTTAACATATGCTTTAATTACACAGTGTGCTTAAGTAACAAATTAATGACAGAAGGGATAGTCAAGGGACAATCCTGGTGCTCATCTTTTGCAAGTATTTTTAAAACTACTTTACCCACAAGTAGATCCTATTTATATCCTAAATATATCATTGGAAAGGTATTTTGAACAGTGCTTCTGCACTTCAATTTTGCCTTAAAATCTATGCATATTTTAAGAGAGACAAGTTTATTGAAAACCAACTTTATTTTTATGGCTTTCCTGTTCTCTGGTGGTTCACAACACTCCATCAGTTATCTTGGTAAGTTATCTTGCTAAACTCTAATAAAAATTGTCCTAAGCTTTTGTCACTGACTTTCAGAATGGCATGAAAATCATATTTCTAAGCTCAGTACTTGGCTATAAATGTTTAATTTCATTACAATAATTTGTATGTGAGAAGTTTATGTGTTCCCGTGAACAACTTCACCAAAAGTTCAAGGCCCACAGACATGCTGTTTGCTTTAAAAGATACCTTGTATATGGAGGATGAAAAGGTGTTCAAGGCATAGACACCTGTTTGTTCGTCTGTTCCCTGGAGCTGTTACAAATGAGGTACCCCACCCAAAGTGTGAAAATTTCAATATTTTATCACAATTTTCCCATTAACTATTGAAGGGATTGTCTCTCATCTTGGATGTATGTAGTAGGCCACAAGCAGATTCCCTTCTGTGTGTATTGGGCTTGGATCTTTCTTAATTATTTCTTTACTGAAGTTTTAAAATAATTTTTAATGCATTAAAGTTCATGAAATAATGTGTTAAATCACTTCTAACTTGAAAAGTATTGCTTTTAGTGCACTGCAATGGCTTACGATTTGAAACTGAATGCTATCTTGGGAGGCATCAGGCCAACGTCCAAGAAAAATAGACGTTTATTACTTTATCGTTACGTTTATCAACAGGAAAGTGAATCCAGTGGTTAAATACTGCCTAAACCCCCTTCTTTCTTGGCCGTGTGACTAGGAAGCATCTATTTTCACTCAGATATAATGTTGAATTTCTCTGGATATACGTATAGTTGGATGTTTTTATTTAGCCATTTTCTTTAATAATTGTCGCAGTTCATGCTGTACCATTTTTGGGGTGACAGGATAAGTATTTTCCTCATTATCTCCCGCCGGGCTTTAGCCCGGGAGGGAGATTATGAAATGATGCCTGTGTGTGCGTGCGTGCGTGTGTGCAGTGTGTGCAGATTTTTTGTAAATTAATTGTCCCAATGAATTTTCACGCCCTCGAAAATTTTTTTGGTTATATGGACTTAGGCCTAAAGATAACTGAGTAATAGCTATCTTAGCTACTTGGAGTAAAGGGCTCATAACTCAAAAACTATTGCAGTTACAACTTTTTCTTCAAATATGTTGTTCAGCTACTTTGTCCTTAGCTATAAGATGGTACATAGTTTGGGGTCCCATTGCATGCCATAAGTGAGTAATAGCTATTTTCTCATTTGTAGCTAAATAACAAAAGGAGTAAATGTCAAATATCTTCAAAAGTATTAGAGTTACAGAAATCTTTTCAAATATGTTGTTCATCTACTTTTTGGTAAGCTATCACATAGTAAAGTTTCAGACCTGTTGCACCTTGGATAGCTGAGTAATAGCTACTTTGAAATTCTGACTGTTGAGTAAAGCCATTGTAACTCCAAAACTATTGCAGTTAGAGTGTTTTCCTAAAATATGTTGTTCAGCTACTTTGTCCTTAGCTATAAGATGGTACATAGTTTGGGGTTCTATTGCATGCCTTAAGTGAGTAATAGCTATTTTCTCATTTGTAGCTAAATAACAAAAGAAGTAAATGCCAAATATCTTCAAAAGTATTAGAGTTACAGAAATCTTTTCAAATATGTTATTCATCTACTTTTGGGTAAGCTATCACATAGTAAAGTTTCAGACCTGTTGCACCTTGGATAGCTGAGTAATAGCTACTTTCAAATTCCGACTGTTGAGTAAAGCCATTGTATCTCCAAAACTATTGCAGTTACAGTGTTTTCTTAAAATATGTTGTTCAGCTACTTTGTCCTTAGCTATAAGATGGTACATAGTTTGGGGTTCTGTTGCATGCCATAAGTGAGTAATAGCTATTTTCTCATTTGTAGCTAAATAACAAAAGAAGTAAATGCCAAATATCTTCAAAAGTATTAGAGTTACAGAAATCTTTTCAAATATGTTATTCATCTACTTTTGGGTAAGCTATCACATCGTTAAGTTTCAGACCTGTTGCACCATGGATAGCTGAGTAATAGCTACTTTCAAATTCCGACTGTTGAGTAAAGCCATTGTATCTCCAAAACTATTGCGGTTACAGTGTTTTCCTAAAATATGTTGTTCAGCTACTTTGTCCTTAGCTATAAGATGGTACATAGTTTGGGGTTCTATTGCATGCCATAAGTGAGTAATAGCTATTTTCTCATTTGTAGCTAAATAACAAAAGAAGTAAATGTCAAATATCTTCAAAAGTATTAAAGTTAGTGAAATCTTTTCAAATATGTTGTCCATCTACTTTTTGGTAAGCTATCACATAGTAAAGTTTCAGACCTGTTGAACCTTTGATAGCTGAGTAATAGCTACTTTCAAATTCCGACGGTTGAGTAAAGCCATTGTAACTCCAAAACTATTGCAGTTAGAGTGTTTTCCTAAAATATGTTGTTCAGCTACTTTGTCCTTAGCTATAAGATGGTACATAGTTTGGGGTTCTATTGCATGCCATAAGTGAGTAATAGCTATTTTCTCATTTGTAGCTAAATAACAAAAGAAGTAAATGTCAAATATCTTCAAAAGTATTAAAGTTAGGGAAATCTTTTCAAATATGTTGTCCATCTACTTTTTGGTAAGCTATCACATAGTAAAGTTTCAGACCTGTTGAATCTTTGATAGCTGAGTAATAGCTACTTTGAAATTCTGACTGTTGAGTAAAGCCATTGTAACTCCAAAACTATTGCAGTTAGAGTGTTTGCCTAAAATATGTTATTCAGCTACTTTGTCCTTAGCTATAAGATGGTACATAGTTTGGGGTTCTATTGCATGCCATAAGTGAGTAATAGCTATTTTCTCATTTGTAGCTAATTGAGAGCTTTCACTTGGTGAAGTTTCAGACCCTTAGCTAATTACTCACCTACTCAAAATGAGTAAATGCTAATTATCTCTAAAATTATTGCAGATAGACAATTTTTCTCAAATAACTCGTTCATCTACTTTTGGGAGAGCTTTCACTTGGTAAAGTTTCAGACCCGTAGCTAATTATTCACCTGCTGAAAATGAGTAAATGCTAATTATCTCTAAAAGTATTGCAGGTAGCCAATTTTTCTCAAATAACTCCTTCACATACTTTTGGAAGAGCTTTCACATGGTCAAGTTTCAGATCCGTAGCTAATTACTCGCCTACTCAAAATGAGTAAATACGAATTATCTCTAAAAGTATTGCAGATAGCCAATTTTCTCAGATAACTCATTCACCTACTTTTGGGAGAGCTTTCACTTGGTGAAATTTCAGACCCATAGCTAATTACTCACCTACTCAAAATGAGTAAATGCTAATTATCTCTAAAAGTATTGCAGATAGCCAATTTTTCTCAAATAACTCATTCACCTACTATTGGGAGTGCTTTCACTTGGTGAAGTTTCAGACCCGTAGCTAATTGTTCACCTACTCAAAATGAGTAAATGCTAATTATCTCTAAAAGTATTGCGGATAGCCAATTTTTCTCATATAACTCATTCACCTACTTTTGGGAGAGCTTTCACTTGGTGAAGTTTCAGACCTGTAGCTAATTACTCACCTACTCAAAATGAGTAAATGCTAATTATCTCTAAAAGGATTGCAGATAGCCATTTTTTGTCAAATAACTCATTCACCTACTTTTAGGAGAGCTTTCACTTGGTGAAGTTTCAGACCCATAGCTAATTACTCACCCGCTCAAAATGAGTAAATGCTAATTATCTCTAAAAGTATTGCAGATAGCCAATTTTTCTCAAATAACTCATTCACCTACTTTTGGGAGAGCTTTCACATGGTGAAGTTTCAAACCCATAGCTAATTACTCACCTGCTCAAAATGAGTAAATGCTAATTATCTCTAAAAGTATTGCAGATAGCCAATTTTTCTCAAATAACTCATTCATCTACTATTGGGATAGCCTTCACATGGTGAAGTTCCAGACCCGTAGGTAATTACTCACTTACTCAAAATGAGTAAATGCTAATTATCTCTAAAAGTATTGCAGATAGCCAATTTTTCTCGAATAAGTCATTCACCTACTTTTGGGACAGCTTTCACTTGGTGAAGTTTCAGACCTGTAGCTAATTACTCACCTACTCAAAATAAGTAAATGCCTATTATCACTAAAAGTATTGCAGATAGCCAGTATTTCTCAAATAACTCATTCACCTACATTTTGGAGAAGTTTCACATGCTTAAGTTTTTTTATGAATTTTTAAAATAAATTTTAATACATTAAAATTAATTAAATCATGCACTAAATCAATTATAACGTGAAAAGTACTGCATTTAGAGCACTTTGTGCAAATATGTCATGCAGCTACTTTTGGGTCAGCTATAACATAGTAAAATTTCAGACCTGTAGCTCATGGCATAGCTGAATAATAACTACTTTTAGGTTATCACTGTTGGGTAAATCACTTATAACTTGAAAACTTTTGCATTTACATTATTTTAGTTTCAGTATGTTATTCACCTATTTTGAGGCAGCTATAACATAGTAAAATTCCAGAGCTGTGGCTCATTGCATAGCGGAGTAATAGCTACTTTCAAGTTCTTACTCAACACTAAATCATTTATAACTTGAAAAGTATTACATTTAGAGCATTTTGTTAAAATATGTCATTCACCTACTTTTTCCATAGCAACAACATGGTGAGTAACTTGGGTGTCTATCTGAATAGCTAAGTGAGTAATAGCTACTTTTGGGCTTTTCACTAACTTCCATCATGAGTAAAATCACTTGTAACTTGAAAACTATTGCATTTAGAGAATTTTGTGCAAATATGTTATTCACCTACTTTTGGGTCAGCTATAACATACTAAAATTTCAGACCTCTAGCTCGTGCCATAGCTGAGTAATAGCTACTTTTGCCTTGCCGGTGGATACATTTTGCATCTGGCCACAGATGCATCCTTGGTCTAGTCTCTAAAAGTATTACAGGTGGGCAATTTCTTCCAAATAAGTCATTCACCTACTTTTGGGTGATCTACCACATAGTGAAGTTGCAGAACTGTAGCTCTTTAGATGGCGGAGTAATAGCCACTAAAATAAGTAAATGTCTTGTATCTCTAAAAGTAGTACAGATAGGCTATTTCTTCTAAAGACGTGCTTCCCTACTTTGAGTTGGTCTGCATAATGAAGTGGCAGAACTGTAGCTCTTTGGATGGCAAAGTAATACCTACTAAAATGAGTAAATGCCTTTTGTCTTTAAAAGTATTGCAATCAAACATTAAACTTGTCACTTCTACATGTGCCTCCATCTCGCAGGAAAATTTATATTCCACTATCTTTAGGACATCTAATTTATACGGCGGGAGATGAATGCATGCGTCAGAATGCTTGTTTTCAGTGTTGTAAGTTTCCAGTTTGGCTTGTTCAGACATTCAACATGTCTTCCCACCAACCTAACACTAACAAACCCAGATCTTTGAAATGCCGACATTTCTGCTTCCCCTTTGATTTGCACCTTAGTGAAATCGGCCCCTGGAAATATCTGTACTCTCAAAGAGAATATGTTAAAAAATGACAAAAATCACAATCTAATAAGAATGTAATGTAATAAAAACTCTTATAGCACTTAAAATCTTTTAAGTTAATTGCACTTTCAATAAATCTAACACAAATAAGCGAATAAAGGAAAAAATCTTTGATATATGTTAAATGCACTTTTGCTAAATATAATTGCACTTATAGTTATACTAAACAAGTGTCTAAATATATAACATCATCACAAAGAATTATCAACCATTACATCTTATTAATAACTTAATACATAATCACCTGATGTACTGTGCATACTAAATATCTGTCAGTCTTAAAGTCTGTTATATAATGGAGATTAAGTGCTATAAAAGTACTCTTGCATTACATTTTGTTTTTTAACCTGGGGGCCGACTTGTCCAGGGCTTAGTTTTTAGGGGGGCGATTTGCCAAGGGCCAATTTGGCAAAGGGCCGAAATGTCCAGTTCCTGTCAAAAAATTTGAACACCAAGCCCAACAATATATCTCTACCCCCGCCCCCGTATTTCAGTGGCTTTCAACCGGGTCACTTCTGAATGTAACCTGGTACAATAGAATCAATTATAAGAGAGCAAGTGCCATGTCAACAATTGGTGAGAAAGACAATATAAAGGCAAACCTGGTGAGGCTTGAATTCCTTAGCAACATGGTCCTTCTATTTCTAGGATTTTTAATACAATTTCAAAAAAATGGTCCAACAGTGCAAATTTTACATTTGCCGAAACCTTTTAGAGGTCCTGCAGAGGTTTATGAAAGCAAGTTCACTTGAAGACAAATATGGTAATGAACTTGCTGACATACTATTATGCAATGATGTCAAACTTCAACTTTCTGATAGCGAACTCAACATTGCTGATGACACCCAAAAAGCTCTTAAAAAACTGAAAACAGAAAAATGAAAATTAGTCCTAAGCATTTGCTCATATTTTGCTGCTACAGCATCTCATATGCAAACAAGTTAACCCCAAGAAGAACACTTTTGAGAGATCTAGATGGTTTCAACCCCGTAAAAAAGAGCCAAACAGCAGTGCTGTCCATTCAAAATTTAACAAGTGTTGAAATTATCCTTCAGACCAGCCCACACAGTATATCAGTGAGACTGGAGAAGCGAGAGTGAAAGGAGAGAAAGAAAGAGGAAGCCAAGAGAGGAAAGGGGAAAATGAGGGGAAACTGATCAAGAGAAAAAAAGAAATGGCGAATTCCAGGAAACATAGAAAAAGATACTGGCAAAGAACATGTAGCTCAAAGAGAACCAGTTTGGGCAGAACTTGGGCCCCTCCTTCAAGGTCAAATGAGGATAGCTAAACCTAAAAGTGCTTATAACTCGCTTATTATTGATCGTAGAGGTTTGCAATGTAAACCAACCTATAGGAATTCATGAGCTAGAAATCTAGAATGTGGTCAGGTTTGACCTTGGGCCCCTCCTTCAGGTCAACCAGGATAGCCAAACCTAAAAGTGCTTATAAGTCACTTATTGTTGGTCCTAGAGGTTTGCAATGTAAAACCAACCTATAGGAAATCATGGGCTGGGAATCTTCTGATGTGGTCAGATTTGACCTTGGGCCCCTCCTTCAAGATCAAATGAGGATAGCCAAACCTAAAAGTGCTTATAACCCACTTATTATTGGTCCTAAAGATTTGCAATGTGAACCAACCTATAGGAAATCATGAGCTAGGAATCTTCTTCTTTGGTCAGATTTGACCTTGGGACCATCAAGGTCAAAAGAGGATAGCCAAAATTAAAAGTGCATATCACTATATTATTTAAATGCTATTTATCTTCAAAACCATGTTACTTGTGCTTTTACGGTGGATATATCTTGCATCTGGCCACAAATGCATCCTTGGTTTAGTTCAAATTTGGCATGAGTTAGAACTGGTGTGCCATATTGTTAGCTGACCTTAAACTCCCAGTAGTAAGATACTTATATATTGAGTTTATGTTTTTTTCATTTCTGGACAGTATCTCAAAAATGGCCTGATGGATTCAATTCAAATTTGGCATGTGGTTGTAACTGGTTTTCAAGGTGTGCCCTATTTTAAGGTGACCTTAAACTCCCATGTAAACTATACTGAAAATAACTTCAGAAATTTCATTCAACTTTTGCATGTATATATAACTGCCCATAGGTAAGTGCCATACAGTAAGGTGACCTTAAACTTCAGTAATAACAGAATTATATTCACTTTAAGTTTGGCATTTCAAATATTGTGCAGTTCTAGGCATGTTTCAGTTGTGGATGAGTTGTGGATGATCCTTGAACAGAACCTTCAGGAATAGATTACGTTAAACTCGCTGACAGCTGCAAACAAATTTTGAGTTTAAGGTTGGGAAAAATTTTTTTTGTGTTTGGAAGATATTTTATATGCTAATTAGGACTTTTTACATTGATTTTCATCATTTACCTATATCTACACCATTAGGTTGCATTAGTTTGTGTCACTACCAGCTATGATGGAAGACATACATGGTCAGTGTCTTTGTCACACTTCCTTTCCAGACAGCATCTCAAAAATGGAATGATTGATTAAATTCAAATTTGGCATGCAGATGTGACTGGTCCTCAAGGTGTGCCCTATTTTAAAGTGAGCTTAAACTCCCAGTAATAAGATACTTGTATTGAGTTGAAGGTTTTTCATTTCCGGACAGTATCTCAAACATGGGTTGACCGATTCAATTCAAATTTGGCCTGTGGTTGTAACTGGTTTTCAAGATGTGCCCTATTTTAACGTCCCTTATACTCTCATGTATTGAAAAGTTATGTTGAGTTTACATTATTGTATCCACCGGAGGTATCCAGTGGATACTTGGTTTAGCGTTCGCTACGCTGCCGCCACTGCACGTAGAGATATTTTCGGCGTTAACTCTCTAAGAGGAAAATTACACCAGCTAGGTTCACCAAATTTGCAGGATGTCTTCATTGGGGGGTAAGCTTCTCTGGGACTGAAAATTAGCCTCATTCTGAAAAACAAGATGGCCGCGTCGGACATTGCTTTGAAAATAATCTACATTTTTCTACTGGCTGTTTCTCATAGGTAGAAGGTTGAATCTCTTCATAGATGATATGTATGACAGATATATATGTCCTCTACAACCTTGCAGACATTTGACCTTGAAGCTCTTAATTCAAGGTCATCCACGGAGTGCCGAAGTAACCCACATGGCGGACTATGAAAGTGCCTATATCTTCCATATTATTGGTCCTAGAGGTTTGCAATGTGCAACCAACCTATAGGAAATCATGTGCTGCGAATCTTCTGTGGTTAGATTTGACCTTGGACCCCTCCTTCAAGGTCTTCAAGGATAGCCAAGGTTAAAAGTGCTTATAACTTGCTTATTATTGGTCCTAGAGGTTTGGGATGGTAAACCAACCTATAGGAAATCATGGGCTGGGAATCTTTTGGTGTGGTCGTATTTGACCTTGGGGCCCCCTCCTTCGAGGTCAACCGAGGATAGCCAAAGTTAAAAGTGCTTATAACTTGCTTATTATTGGTCCTAGGGGTTTGGGATGGTAAACTAACATATAGGAAATCATGGGCTGGGAATCTTTTGGTGTGCTTAGATTTAACCTTGGGCCCCTCTTTCAAGGTCAAACGAGGATAGCCAAACTTAAAAAGTGCTTATAACTCGCTTATTATTGGTCCTAGAGGTTTGGGATGGTAAACCAGTATATGGGAAATCAAGGGCTGGGAATCTTCTGGTGTGGACGGATTTAACCTTGGGGCCCTCCTTCAAGGTCAAATGAACATAACCAAACTTAAAAGTTCTTATAACTCTCTTATTATTGGTCCTAGAGGTTTTGGATGATAAACCAACCCAGTAAATCATGTGCTGGGAATCTTGTGATGTGGTCGGATTTGACCTTGGATCCCTCCTTCAAGGTCAAACGAGGATAGCCAAAGTTAAAAGTGTTTATAACTTGCTTATTTTTGGTCCTAGAGGTTTGGGATGGTAAACCCACCTATATGAAATCATGGGCAGGGAATCTTTTGGTGTGGTCGGATTTGACCTTGGACCCCTCCTTCAAGGTCAAACGAGGATAGCCAAATTTAAAAAGTGCTTATAATTTGCTTATTGTTGGTCCTAGAGGTTTGGGATGGCAAACCAACCTATAGGAAATCATTGGCTGGGAATCTTGTGTGGTCGGATTTGACCCTGGGCCACCCCTCAAGGTCAAACAAGGATAGCCAAACTTTAAAGTGCTTATAACTCGCTTATTATTGGTCCTAGAGGTTTGCAATGTGAAATCAACTCATAGAGAATCATGGGCTGGGAATCTTGTGTTGTGGTCGGATTTGACCTTGGGCCACCGCTTCAAGGTCAAATGAGGATAGCCAAAATTAAAAGTGCTTATAACTTGTTTATTATTGGTCCCAAAAGGTTTGGGAAAGTAAATGTGATAAGATTTGACTTTAAGTTCCTGATTTACGGTTAAACGAGGATAGGCAAATTTAAAAGTGCTTTTAGCTCGCCTACAATTGGTCCTAGATGTTTACAATATGAAGCCATCCTATAGGAAACCATGAGCTAGGAATCTGATGTATTCAGATTTGACCATGGGCCCCTGCTTCAAGGTCAAATGAGGATAGCCAAACTTAAAAAGTGCTTATAACTCTGCTTATTATTGGTCCTAGAATTTGGGATGGTAAACCAACCTATAGGAAATCATGGGCTGGGAATCTTCTGGTGTGGACAGATTTAACCTTGGGGCCCTCCTTCAAGGTCAAACGAGGATAACCAAACTTAAAAGTTCTTATAACTCTCTTATTATTGGTCCTAGAGGTTTTGGATGATAAACCAACCTAGTAAATCATGGGCTGGGAATCTTGTGATGTGGTCGGATTTGACCTTGGACCCCTCCTTCAAGGTCAAATGAGGATAGCCAAAGTTAAAAGTGTTTATAACTTGCTTATTTTTGGTCCTAGAGGTTTGGGATGGTAAACCCACCTATATGAAATCATGGGCAGGGAATCTTTTGGTGTGGTCGGATTTGACCTTGGACCCCTCCTTCAAGGTCAAACGAGGATAGCCAAATTTAAAAAGTGATTATAATTTGCTTATTATTGGTCCTAGAGGTTTGGGATGGCAAACCAACCTATAGGAAATCATCGGCTGGGAATCTTGTGGTGTGGTCGGATTTGACCCTGGGCCACCCCTCAAGGTCAAACAAGGATAGCCAAACTTTAAAGTGCTTATAACTCGCTTATTATTGGTCCTAGAGGTTTGCAATGTGAAATCAACTCATAGAGAATCATGGGCTGGGAATCTTGTGTTGTGGTCGGATTTGACCTTGGGCCACCGCTTCAAGGTCAAATGAGGATAGCCAAAATTAAAAGTGCTTATAACTTGTTTATTATTGGTCCCAAAAGGTTTGGGATAGTAAATGTGATAAGATTTGACTTTAAGTTCCTGATTTACGGTTAAACGAGGATAGGCAAATTTAAAAGTGCTTTTAGCTCGCCTACAATTGGTCCTAGATGTTTACAATATGAAGCCAACCTATAGGAAACCATGAGCTAGGAATCTGATGTATTCAGATTTGACCATGGGCCCCTGCTTCAAGGTCAAATGAGGATAGCCAAAATTAAAAGTGCTTATAACTTGCTTATTATTGGTCCCAAAAGGTTTGGGATAGTAAATGTGTTCAGATTTGACTTTAAGTTCCCGATTTACGGTTAAACGAGGATAGGCAAATTTAAAAGTGCTTTTAGCTCGCTTAGAATTGGTCCTAGATGTTTACAATATGAAGCCAACCTATAGGAAACCATGAGCTAGGAATCTGATGTATTCAGATTTGACCATGGGCCCCTGCTTCAAGGTCAATTGAGGGTAGCCAAACTAAAAGTGCTTACTCCTTGTTTATTATTGAAAAATGATGTTTATCTTCGAAACTATGTTAGTTGTCCTTTTCTGGTGGATACATCGTTCATCTGGCCACAGATGCGTCCTTGGTCTATCTTTTTGAAGTATGCAAATTGGATGTATAGTTTTCAAAAGAGGCATCCCCATGTGAAGGTATCTTAAAATGAGCAAAATTCGGTACCTTCTGGAATCCTTGTACAGCCAGAAGAGATTTTTAAAATGTCAAATATGTCCTTTATTTTTTAGATTTAGAGCTTTAAAATCTAATGGGAGGTAATAGGAAACCATAGTCTGGGATTATAAAAATCTTGGAATATATTGGAAAGTGATAGAAAATCATGGCTTGGGATTCTAGAAAGATTATCTGTTCGCACATAACCCGAAAAATCAAGACTTAAAGTTGAGGTCAAAACTATGATCATAAAAAACCCACCTGAGGACTTTTTTTTTACATTTTTCATATGTTTTCCCTGTAATTTGGAAATGGTTCGTGTGACAGTCTCAAACTGTAGTAGATATAACTTCTATATGTAATCATTGATTCTGGAAAATTTGAGGTTTCTAATTTTAAGGTCTCCTCTTAGGTCACAATGATGAAGACAATACATGGATCTTCTGTTTCCTTAAGCAGCAGGGGCTTTAGGCATGTGTGGCATTTGTGTATGAATAATCTGAAGGGGTGAGTGTTTATATGTGTATGTGAAGAAAGAAATCTAAAATCCTTGAGATAAAAGTGAATCTGCCAAGATCTAATCACACTGCTTTATGATTTAATATCTTCCCTGATGTATTTAAGGCATACAAGCCCTACAAAAGTTTTCTGCTACTATTTCAGAAACTACTGAAAACAATTTAAATATTTTGAAAAAAGGATAAATCTTATCATTGCAGGAAGATTGACCAAAAAGAAAAATCTCACATTATAGGTGCTACAAAAATACCCATTGAATGCCTGTGGCATGAGAGATGGCCTCTTTGGGGATATGTTGGTGTCGCATCAGAGAAATCTAGTTAAACTTTCCATTTTATTTACAGATGGTGAAAATGGGCAAAAAAGTGAAAAATGATTAGAATAAGATGTTTTAATGTGAATCCCCACTTTTTAAGTAAATCCAATATATTGCATAATTCACCTCTGTAGTTGCCTGCAAAAAATTCTTTTTTATTAGAAATTCATAGTTAAAGCCCCTGGCTTCATGTAGGCAATTTTCTTCAAACTGAGATCTTTAAGGTCATTTCCCTGTATTTTGTAATGATACCCTGAAGGTCAAAACTAAGTCGCTAGTACACAATGGTCGCTTGTTTGGGCATAATCACCATCTTCCATACCTGGCTTTCCCACAGCCTGATTACTTATTTGCTTTTCTAAATCCTTCACTTCTCAGACACTGTTTTGTTGGGCAAAAAAGTTTCTTGTTTCCATTGTATAAATGAGAATAGTGAATAAGCAGTTCAAACTTCAATGTTGAATTATTTTCATGTTTTGCAACGGATGGATCAAGCCAACCAAGCATTAGTGACAGGCATGTGCATACTATGCACATCAATGTATTCATAAACTTTCTTTCGTACCATTTTAGTGAATAGTTTTCCAGAAAAAAGAAATTGGGCATTTCAGACAACCTGCTACATATGTGTATTTTGGGAGTTTAAATGTTAGTCATAAGTTTGTGATCTCCAACTTAGCATGTACAGGTTTGCTTTAGTCTCAATTCCATACATCTTCAGGAACAAGTAAAGAGTAACAAGAGCTCATACTTTATTGTGAAAACCTGTCTGATTTTATCAGCAAAAACCTGTTCACTAAAGTGTATGGTATTGGAATTCACAGTACTGAGCCTCTGGGAGACTATTTTTGTCACAGTGGTTGTCATTGTGACTGCAGGATGGACATAAATGCATTCCTCTTAAACCAAAAGCAGATTTTCAGGGGGGGAGGGGGCAGTTCATTCAGCCTGTACAAATATACCAATGAAAGAGGTTCCAAATAACTCCTTTGCAAATTGACTTTGTCTAGTGACTGATAATACTGAGGGATAATGGATCCCCATTGTCCCAAGGTTATATTCATGAAGCATGTACTTTGAAAGCATATTCCTAGGTACTTACTTTTGCGGGTGTTAAAATGTGTTTTTGGTGTAATTATTGAAACCTTTGAAAAGAATGTTAAAAATTTGAACCACTATGCCTTTATGCTTTTTCTGTTGAGAGTGAGGAGGCTGCTTTCCATAGTTTCTAAAAACATGGCCCGAAGTACTTATTTGCATAAAATTTGTCTTTTTTTGGACAGGTTGTTAACTCAGGAGCATGAACAAATTCTTTCCGAGATGACCTTGTCATTGAATCAGCAGAGTTATGTTGAGAAATGTACTAGTATGTACATGCTTACAGTTTTCATTAGTTGAGTTGTATCCAGTATACATTACTAATTTGATATTGTTCCTATCTTGTAAAACTCCAAAGAAAAATACCATTTATTTTTATATAGTCTCAGTTTTGTATTCGTGTGGGTTCTAATACACTTAATTTGAACATTGTTCACAGTTTTTCTTGAAATACTGAAGCATTATGCTGTGTCAGTAAGCAGATGGAAATTTATCAGTGCAAATCTTTTTACATGGCATTGTATAGCAAAACCATGAAATATAACTGAAGTACTCTTCAATGTTTTTCAATTTTCATACTTATATCTCCTGTCCACCACCAGTTAAAGACCTGGGTTGGGAGATTATAAAATGCCTTCTGTGTGTATATGCATGCTTACATTAATTCATAACAATTTTACATAACCTGTTATTATCTCATTCATTTATTATCTTCACCAGTTTTGCAGAGAATGTTTATGGCTATGAAAATATGTCTCTAAAAATTTTTGGTCCCTTTTTGAAAAACAACATGGACACCATAGACGATTGTTAAAAATCAATAAAATATTTTATAAAAATTAAAAACTTCAAAACAAAAAGGTCTTATTTCACCGTTCTACAAGTGTTGAATCCTAGAGTGGGAGATAACCACTACAGCTGTGGTTTTGGTACTTAAATGGGCAATTTATTTCTGGTTTATATACATAGTATATATAGTCATGCAATTTATGTAGCCTGGCGCACATAAAGCTTTTATGTTCACTGTTAATATTTGACTGCTAAGCATATTCTAAGAAGCATGAAGTTTTTGATAACTTTGAGTGCAAGCAATATTTACATTTCTGCTAGTTTTTACTGCAAGTACCCTGTTTGTGTGTTAAAGTTTGAGTACATGTAACTTGTGGAAGGAAAAATAAAACTATTTTAGCCAATAAAACCATAGATGTCATGGATGTGTTTCTCTGCACTTGTCTCTCTCTCTCTTTTAAATATCAGTCTCACAGGCAGTGCAGCTGAAGATTTTGTTTACTGTGTTGTTTTGCTGTTAAAGGTGATTTACTCAAAGGAAAACAATTAAAGTAGCTATTACTCAGTTAGCTATGGACTTAGAGGTAAGAAACTTTGCCACGACACAGAACATTAAAAAGTAGGTGAACAACATATTTGACAAAAATCCTCTAAATTTAATAGTTTTGCAGTTATAAGACTTAGTGATTTACTCAATGGCAAACCATCAAAGTAGCTATTACTCAGTTAGCTATGGACCTACAGCTCTCAAAATTTGCCATTACACAATACATCAAAAAGTAGGTGAACAACATATTACTCAAAGTAGCTATTACTCAGATAGCTATGGAGATACAGCTGTGAAATTTTCCCATGACACAGTACATCAAAAAGTAGGTGAAGAACATATTTGACAAAAATCCTCTAAATTCAACAGTTTTGATGTTAAAAGTGATTTACTCGAAGGAAAACAATCAAAGTAGCTATTACCCAGTTAGCTATGGACTTACAGCTCTGAAACTTTGCCATGACTCACAACATTAAAAAGTAGGTGAACAACATATTTGACAAAAATCCTCTAAATTTAATAGTTTTGCAGTTATAAGTGATTTACTGAATGGAGAACCATAAAAGTAGTTATTACTCCGTTAGCTATGGACCTACAGCTCTCAAAATTTGCCATTACACAGTACATCAAAAAGTAGGTGAACAACGTATTTGACAAAAATCCTTTAAATTCAACAGTTTTGCTGTTCTAAGTGATTTACTCAATGGAAAACCACGACACAGAACATTAAAAAGTAACTGATTAACATATTTGACAATAATTCCCTAAATACAATAGTTTTGGAGTTATAAGTGATTTACTCAATGTTAAAATTAAGAAATTTCAAAGTAGCTATTACTCAGTTAGTTATGGACTTACAGCTCTGAAAATTCACCACGAGACAGTACACCAAAAAGTAGGTGAACAACATATTGGACAAAAATCATCTATATTCAATAGTTTTTGAGTTATAAGTGTCTTGCTGAATGGTCAAATGTTAAACTTAATGTAGCTATTACTCGGCTATGGTGCTACACCTTGGAAACCTCACCATGATATAGTACATGAAGGAGTTGTTCAACAACATATTTGAGACCAATATTGTAAGTAACAGTTACAAAGATAAAAGCAACTTACTCATTTTGGTCATTGTTAAAAACAGAAAATAGCTATTACTCACTTAGCTATCAAGATAGACCCCTAAAAATGGTACCATCTTGTAGGCATGGAGAAAGTAGCTGAACAACGTATTTTACAGAAATGCTCTAAATGCAGTCGTTTTGTTGGAGTTGAGCACTTTACTCGAAGTAGCCACCATTGCTATTACTCACTTAGCTATGGACCTAGGTCTGAAAAAACAGCATCAAATGAAAAGACATAAGCAATAAGGTCATAAAACATTGAAAAGGCGAAGGAGAAACAACCAGTGTGATGTACAGCGCTTTTAAAAACGTGACACATGCACAGAATGCGTTTTATAATAATAAAAATTTAATTTACTTATTAAATTTGCAATTTTATTGCGTTAATACATCCTATCCAATGGACAATTGCTGAATAACTACCGCTTGGTCGGTGGGAAAGTTACTAGGGACTTCTGTGAACTCACAATAGCAAGTTTTAACCTATGGTCTAGGCTGACTTCGTCCATGCCTGGGCTGACCTTAAGGTCAGAATGCAAATAAACCCCCCGAAGGAAGCATGTCACACTTGATTTTTTTTTTATATATTATGTACATGTAGAACTAAGTACAATATGTACATATATACAAATCTCCTCAATCTAAGGGCCACTTGTGGATCTGCTGAGCAGCCAATACAGAGCCCAATTGGTCAAGCTCTGAATCAGCCCAAGTCACACCTTTCAGATAGAGCTGTGTGAAGGTATTGTGTGACTGCAGTGGCAGGCTGGCAAGATTGGATCTAAGGAGAATCCCAACTGGAAGGCCTTAGAAGCAACAAAGGCCCCAACATCACAGGCTTTAACCTGATGTAAAGTGTGGGCCTCCTGGTCGGAGAGCTCGTAGCACAGGATCACAGTCTGTGTGATCCATGAGGAGATGGTGGCAGGTGAAATGTCCTTGTCAAAACCTTTCTTGAAGGAGACAAAGACTAACTCCTTATTCTGCCTGAGGTCCTGTCCAAGTAGTAGTGCAAAGCTCTGACCGGACAGAGGGACCTATCAGACTTGAGGGACCTATCCAGCATTGGGGCCAGGGCTGGTATAACCACTGGGGCCACACTGTCTGGACCCTCTTTGGCCAGCTGATTCTTGGATAGAAAGCTGGGTGATGGATACAGGGACACCTTTGACCAATTGGATTGGTGTCTAATATTTCTGTTTTGTCAAGCATGAATCGCACTTCTGCGCTTGCCCGACCAAAGGGCCAAGAGGAATACCGTCTTGAAGGTCAAATGCTTGGTTCAAATGGAACCTTAGTCAGCTGGTGCAAGACCAGTGAGAGGTTCCAGGAGGGTATGCACCTCATGCTTTTGGGTCTTTTGTCTCTGTGGAAACTATCCAAGAGACGAGTGAGATTTTCGTCCTTGCTGGGTGAATTTCCCAGTTTATCAGCAATGGCTGACCTGTAACCATCAATGGTGCTGGGCTGTAGCTTCCTGTCCTGCAATAGGTACATAAGGAAGTCAGAAACTGACTTTACAGGGGGTGCCCTGACGTCCACCTGATTAGTGATGCACCACTTATAAAAATGGTCCCCTTGCCTCATAGACTGATCTGGTTGATCCTCTTTGAGGAGCCTCAATTCTTGCTGCCACTGCTTCAGAGAAGCCCTGCTCCTTGATTGATGTGGCTCTAGGGCCATGTATGGAGATTAAGATTTGTCAGATTTCTGTGAGGGATCTGATTGAAGGGCTGTGTTAACAGATTGGGCAAGAAGGACAGGCTCAGTGGGATCTGACTGGACATGGCCACTAGGTCCCAAAACCCAGGCATGTTGGGCCACCCCGGAGCAATCAGAATGATTCTCTTGCATGGGAAGTCATGCAACTTCTCCACCACTTGCCCAAGATGGCTGCTGGTGGAAAGGCATATATGCATCCAGATCCTCTCCTGGTAGATTGAGTGCATCCACTGCAATGGCCAGGGGATCTGGTACCGGTGACACAAACAAAGGCAACTTGTTGTTGAACCTCGTGGCAAATAGGTCTATTTGAGGCCGGTGCCACCTGCTGCATATTGCTTGGAAGACCTCCTGAAGGAGTGACCACTCTGTTTGGATGGTCTGGCCTAGCCTGGATAGCTTGTCTGCTACCACATTCAGCAGGCCTGGAATATATCGGGCTTGGAGATTTACTTGATTTCTGGTGCACCAGATCAAGATTCTCTATAGTAAAGCACAAAGTGGGCCCAACTTCATGCCTCCTTCCTTATTTATGTGTGACACCACTGTAGTGTTATCTGTTGCTACAAGTACCATCTTGTGTAGGCAGAGGTCTTGGAATTCTCTTAAGGCTAGAAAAACTGCCTTGAGTTCTAGGTAATTGATATGCAGATTGCTTTCTGGAAAGGGACCGGGCTCCTCTTGCAGTGCGTTCATTTAAGTGAGCGCCCCACCCTTCTGTTGATATGTGTAAAGATTTGCAGAGCATGTTTTATTGGGTGTAATGGTTGGCCTGTAAGGACATTGTCACCTTGCAGCCACCATTGTAAGTGTGGGTGCAAGGACCTTGGTATGGGGATCACCTTTTCTAGTGACTCTGGTACCCTCCAGTTGTTTTTGAGATGCCACTGTATGGGTCTCATATGAAGTAGGCCTAGGTGAACTTGCTTTTCTGTGGCTATCAGTAAACCTATCAGAGACATGAATTGCCGAAACGGACAAGCCAGTAGTGAAAGTATTTCTAGAATTTTGTCCTGAAGGTTCTGCCAACGGTCTGGTGTCAGTCAGTCCCGACCGGCCCTGAGGTCGAAGTGGTAACCTACAAGGTCGAAGACCTGCTTTGGTTCCAGTTCTGATTTTTCTAAATTCACCAGCCAACCTAGTTCTTGGCATAGTTTCACTAGATCTTGAGTGTGCTGGATACAAACCTGGTGGGATCTGGCTCTCACCAACTAGTCGTCTAGGTGCTGGTGGATTCTTATACCCTTGTGTATGGCCATCAGTTTCAACTCCTCTGTTACTACATTGAACTCCATGGGTGCTGTGGACAGACCGAAAGGCAGAGCTTTGAACAGGTATGTCCGACCCTGCACATGAAATATGATATTTCCTGAACTGTTCCTGTATTGGTATATGGAAGTAGGCATCCCTGAAATCTATTGAGGTAACCCACTCCCCTTATTGGAGGGTGGTCCTGATGGTCTCCGAAAGGTTTGGTTTACTCAGATCTAGAATAGGTCTCCAACGGTTGTGTGGTTTTGGAACCAAGAAAGGTTGAAGAAGCCCAGAGATTTTGAACTGGCTCGACTGCTCTTTGTCCATAAGCTGATGTAATGCCTCTAACCAATATAGGTTCCTGTGAGAATGTACATAGCAGTTGATAATTTTGGTGACCTTGTCAAGCTTGGTCTTGACTGGGAAGGGAGAGGGTAGCCCTCCTTCAACATTTGTACTACCCTACAGGCAGATTGTGTGCCACATTTGGTAGTCTGACAAACATTTTCTGTCCCTCTGGACACTGGTCCAGCCTGGTGAAAATGAAACCAGTTAACAGTCCATCTGTTATTGCTGTGGTCAAGTCTGGTGGGGCTGACACAACTTTTCACATTTTATAGACTCTTGGCCCCGGGCCAGCCACCTGTAAGGTGAAACATGTACATATTGTCATTTGCATGATGGCTGACCCCTGACCGGACACGATGAAAGCTTGTTTTAGTGTGGACCACCTTTTCTATTGCCGTTCAAAAGACCCATAAATCTCTGTAGCCTGTGATACTCTGTAACCAGTAAAAAACTGGTAGGCTAGGCTGACCATTGAATTTAGTTACTGGTCTACTAACTAGGTGATCCCCAAGTGGGTCTGCTGGTCGGTTCCGGTCCTCTGTAACCAGTATTGGAAAAGGGGCAATACAGTAATTGCACATGATAGAAGGTTGGTAGTCTCTGTAACCAGCTGGTGTGAAACAAAACTGCTCAGTGAAAACTGTATAGCCAGTAACCGGTTGATGAGCTCTGTAACTGGTTGAAGCAGTTTCTGTGTAGGAAAAAACTTCCTCTCAGGGACTACACATTATTAGGCCTGTCATCAGTCTTAGGCCAGTGAATAGGCTGCTGATGAGGAGTGGCCAGCTGGTAGAAGACCTTTGAGTTGGTGATTCTTGGTACTGGTTGGTAATAGGCAGGAAGGCTCTGTAACCAGCTAATGTGAAGCAAGCCATTCAGTGCAGGCTGTGTGGCAGGTTGGTAGAGTGCAGCCGGTACCCGGTCGGTACACTGTAACCAGTTGAAGTAACTGTACAAGGCTGTTTAGCCGGTAGCCGGTCGGTACACTCTGTAACCAGTTGTTGAAGCAACTGTACAAGGCTGTGTAGCCAGCTGTAACCAGTTGCTGAAGCAACTTTACAACTATCTTTTGTGTTGATTTCAGCTTACTGCATGTTTCCTCCATTAATTAAGTATTTCTTTTAAGTGCACATCTTATTTTTAGATTTGACAGTTGCTGGGAAAGCAATTGTTGGTCGGCGTGTCACGTGACCAGCTTGTTGCTCAGAAGGACAACGCGATTGGCTGATTGGAGATGACATCAGTGGTTGCGTTCTTTGTGTGATACATAACCGGCAACTTTACAGTATTTTGACTGTCCACAAAACCCCACTACTGACAACAAGGCTGGGTCTGCAAGGCAGGGACTGGAATCACAATAGACATGAGTTCTGAAGAACGCACTTCCGACTTTCCTGGTTGGTAAATCACGTGATCAGCTTCGTGACCTGGTCGGTGAATCACGTGACCAGCTTCGTGGAGATGATGTCAGAGGTCGTGTTATTTTGAGCTGGCCGGTCGGCTGATGCTTTAAAAGCAGAGAAGCCTGGACCAGTGCGGTCTGATGGTGAAATTCCTGGTCGGTGCTGGTCTGAAGTCGGTACCAAAGTACTCTGAAGAGGTACGAAGCTCTGGAGATGAATTTCTTTCTTTCATGATAAAACCAGGCAGCTTAAAACAGTGACCTGGCCATCCACAACCCCCACTACCGACAACAAAGCTGGGTCTGCAAGGGAGGGACTGATATCACCTTCTATTTTGAGGTCGGCTGAACTGGAGCTTGCCGGTCAACTAATGCTTTACAGCAAAGATGTCTGGACCAGTGCGCTCTGAAGGTAAAATTCTGAAGAATCTATTTCGTGCTTCTGTTGAAAAACACTAAATACTCGTGCTGGCTGTTGTGACTGATGCTATACAGCAGAGAAGTCGGTACCAGCGCGCTCTGAAGAAACTGAAGAAAGCATCTCTTCTTGGGGGAATTCCGTCTGTGAAATACTGCATAAACTTGAAAAGTTTAATTACTTAAATGTAGCTTTTATAAGCTACAAAGCTACAAGCTTACCATGTGGGACTGAATGCTGTTCTCGGATGGCCGCCAGGCCCGGCCAACGTCCATGAAAAAAAAGACATTTAATGTTGGCCGTAGCCTAAGGTTGTCGTCACGTGACCTACCCCATTTGACTTCTCCTTTCTCGTTGAAATTTTAATCCATACCCCCTCAGCAGTAATACAGCGGGGAGGTCGGGTGGGACTCTTCTCAGTCCCACATGGTAGCTTGTAGCTTATAAAAGCTACATTTAAGTAATTAAAATTTTCAATTTTATTACGCTACAATAGCTTACCATGTGGGACTGAATGCTGAATGCAACCGCCCGGTGGTGGGATTACAGCTGAGACTGGAAGATATGTTTTGATATAATAAGTAGAATGAAGGTTGGAAAATACCAGTTTTGAATCCCATTTACAGTGTCCCAAACCCGAGGGTTGGACCTGTGAGAAGCCAAAAAACCTAAAAATGATTGACAGTGCTAATAAACTGTCTGGGTGTTTTGACAGGAGAAGGAGGTGTAGCCGAAGTACACTTAGGAGGGGTAAAGCCCCAAGGGCCATCACAGAAAAGGTCTGAGCCCAAGGCCCAGAGCTATCAAAAATATTGCCACCTGAAGGAGATTAATGACAACCTTAAGGTCCTTAATACATTATACAATTAAAGCTAAAGAAAATGAAGAATATAAAGACCTTACCCGAAACACCCTGATGAGGTAACCTATACCTAGACCCTGGGATTAGACTCCTGAAGACTTGGTTGTAGCGGATGTGCCCCCCCCCCCCCCTTCTTTTCTTTCCGAGGATGACAGTTCTGAGGGGAAGGGTCTAGGACCTGTTGTGCCGCTACTACTGGTCCCAGATATATATTGTTGTCGTCTGACCAAGTAAGGTCTTTTAGATAGAAATTTGTAAATGTGTTGTGAGCTTTCCAGTGACAAGCTTGCATGATCTGGTCCACCGATACCCCACCGTAAAAAGCCTTAGAGGCTGCGAAGGCCCTAATGTCATGCGCTTTTACTTGGACCAAGTCCAAGGCTTGTTGGTCTGCTTGTTTGTAACAAAGTAGAATGGTTTGTTTCAACCAGGAGGAGAGAGTAGCAGGTCTGATGTCTGAGGTATGTCCTTTCTTGAAGGAGATGAAAAGGAGGGACCGAGACCCTCTCAGGTCTTTGGTTCGATCCAAATAGTACCTCAGGGCCCGCACAGGACACAGGGTCCCCTCTTCTTTGAATTGTCGATCTACTATGGTAGTCAAAGCAGGAATAGTCACCGGAGACACACTTTGAGAACCTTCTCTTGCTAGTTGGTTTTTGGCTATGAAGTCAGAAGAAGGGAACAAGGCAACCTTTTCCCATTGGCATAGATTAGATGCTTTGTTTGCGACCCAGGCATGGATTTCGCTGCAGCGCTTGCCGGAGGCCAAAGCTAGCAAGAAAGCAGTTTTGAGGGTAAGATGTTTGAGGTCCGTGTCTTTCATAGGCTCAAAGGGTGCTTCTGTGAGCTCATTGAGAACAACAGAAAGGTTCCACTTAGGAAGATTTCTGGAACTTTTTGGACGATCCCTGTGGAAACTGGAGAGTAACCTATGAAGGTCTGCATTGTGTGCAATATGGTGGGCCGTTGGGCCCAAAGTGTCAACGATAGCAGTCCTGTAACCATCAATGGTTGAGGGGCGCCTGTTTAGGTCCTGGTACAGGTACATGAAAAAATCTGAGATTTGTTTCACAGATGGAGAGGAGAAATCCACCGAATTTTCTCTGCACCATTTTTCAAATAGGGCCCACTTTGACTTGTAGATGGTCCTTGTTGATTACCGCTGAGGAGCAGCAATTCTCTCTGCCACCTCCACAGAGAAGCCTTGTTCTTGGAGTTTTCCGCTCCTAGACACCAGGCGTGGAGGTTGAGCTGTTGCGGGTTGTTGTGGAACACATACTTGTGGGACTGTTTGAGTAGGGTCGTTGACACTCGGAGTTGTAGTGGGATCTCTGTTGAGAGCTGCACTAGGTCCCAAAACCAGGGTATCCCTGGCCAGCCTGGGGCTATTACGATGATCAGGCAATGGCATTGCTTGATCTTTTGGATCACCTTGTAAAGAGTTGGATACTGTGGTCCTTGGGATGAAGGTCTGCACCTTTCATCACGTTTGAGGGATTTTGCCACCAATCTAGGTGGGCTGCAATGGATTCTGTCCAAGGAAGGAGGTTGTCCAGCGACTGAGGATATCTCCAGTGCTCCTTGAGATGAAACTGAAAGGGCCTCATGTGAAGGCGTCCCTCCAGGACCATCTTCTCCGTTGAGGCAAGCAACCCAATTAGCGACATCAAACATCTTGCAGTCAAAACATGTTTTGACTTGAGTCGTAGGATCAAATCCTGAAGTTTGAGGCATCTCTCTTGAGTGGGTTTTACAAGGGCTGAATCTAGATGGTATCCGTAGCCCACGAACGAAAACACCTGAGTAGGAGTCAGTTCTGATTTTTCCTGATTTATTATCCACCCCAAGGACTGGGTTAGGTCTACCACTGCCTGAGTGTTCACTTGGGCTTCTTCCTGAGACTGGGACCTGATCAGCCAGTCGTCCTGGTATTGGTGAAGTCTGAGTCCTCTGGAGAGGGTCATGAGCTTCACTTCCTTTATGATCATTGTAAAGACCTGGGGGGCTGTGGCTAGTCCGAACGGAATTGAGGTGAACTGGAACACCTGTGACCTGTGGCAAAACCTTAGGTATTTCCTTGAGTTTGGTGGATGGGGATGTGAAGGTAAGTGTCCAATAGGTCTATCGACGATACCCATTCCCCTGGAACCAGGGAGGTCCTGATGGACTCTGGAGTTTCCATTTTGAACTTTTGTACATGTAGAAAAGTGTTGAGCCTGCTTAAATCTATTACTGGCCTCCACCTTTGGTGAGGCTTGGGGACTACAAACAGGCGACTGTAAAACCCGAGAGATTTTACATTTTCCAACCTTTCGATAGCGTTCTTTGACAGGAGAGACTGGATGCAATCGGCCAGAGCTTGGTCTTTTGGAAGGGTCTTGTATTCTGACAGAATCAGAGGAAATCTGACCAAGTTTGGCCTTGAGAGGAATGGCAGTACGTAGCCATTGGTGATAATGTTTAACACGTTTGATGAGCATTTGTTTGTTTGCCAGTCTCTCCTGAAAGAACGGAGGCGACCGTTGAACTCTGAAGCCAATAAACTTTTTAATAATGATGAAGTTGACACTGAAGCCTATCTAAAACTAGTAAATTTACTAAAAATTTCTGATCAGAGTAGAGCTTTATGTGAAAATGCAATAAATATTGAAGAAGTTAAAAAGGCTGTTTCATCAATGAGTAACAACAAAAGTCCTGGACCTGATGGCATCCCTTGCGAATTTTATAAATATTTTTGGAATGAGATAGGTGATCATGTATATAATAGTTTCATTTGTGCGTTCAATAGAGAACTCTCACCTAGTCAAAGGCAGGGTGTTATAAATCTTGTACCAAAAAAAGACAAAGACTTGACAGACCTCAAGTCATGGTGCCCAATATCAATATTGAATACAGACTATAAAATTTTAGCTCAAGTTTTAAACAATAGGCTAAAGGTTACTTTAACAGAAATAAATCATGAGCAGATATATGAAAAGACCAGGGTATATGAAAGATATATATTTTGGTGAAAATGTTAGACTTATTGCAGACATTCTAGAATATTGTAAATATAGTAAAACTTCATGTATCATTCTTCTTGCAGATTTTGAAAAGGCTTTCGATACCATTAAATGGTCTTTCATGAGGAATATTTTGTTACAATATGGATTTGAAGATAATTTCAGAAAATGGATATCTGTTTTATATACAAATGCAGAAAGTTGTGTCTCAAACAATGGGTATTTATCACCATACTTCAAATTATCAAGAGGTATTTGACAAGGATGTCCGATAAGTGCCCTACTATTTTTGTTAATAGCAGAAGTAATTGCCACTTTATTGAGAAATCCTGATGAAATCAAAGGTCTATCATTCCAACAAGTTAATATAAAGCTTTGCCAATTAGCTGATGATATGACACTCTTCCTCTCAAGTACAAAGTCAGTTTTACATGCGATAAATCTTTTTGAAGAATTCTACAGATATGCAGGTTTGAAATTAAATAGGACTAAAACTGGGGCTTTTTGATTGATTTCCAGAATCCCATAGTATATCAAGATAAGAGCATTAGCATTAAATGGACAGTAAAACCTTTCCGAACACTGGGTACATGGTTCTCTTTGGACAGTGAGGAAACAAAATGTTTGAATATCAATGAAAAAATGAATATAATAACTAGCATCTTAAAATCATGGGAGCATAGGTATCTTACCTTGAAAGGTAAAATAACTATAATTTTAAAATCTCTTGTTGTCCCACACATTTTACAACTGGCTTCAGTGCTTCCCTTAAGTAAAAAATACTGTGTGAACTTGAAAGAATGCTTTATGACTTTGCCTGGGAAAACAAAAGGCACTTAATTTCGAAAGATACATTGATCTTAACACATGAACTGGGTGGCTTAACAAGCAATCAGTGGCCGTGAACGGGCTCTGTGTCAGCTGACTGTGTGTTTTGAGTTTCAGAGTAGAAGTGACAGAAGAAAAAAACACAAAAGTTGTGCCCTGGAAATGGTGTTTGGAAGAAAAGTAAGAAGGTAACTGTTAAGGTGTAAAAAGTAAGTTAAAAACATATTTAAAGAAAATATTGCAAATGCAATAGTTTTAATTTTACCATGTTATAGCTGACCCCAAAATATGTGAATAACACACTGAAACTAGACCTATAGCATCGGAGAACTGATGCAAATTGTATCCACCAGAAAACTCACAAAAGCCATTAAAACATGCTTAACCTTGGAGCTCAAGGTGAAATCTGACCATGTCAAAAGATTTTTAGCCCATGATTCCTATGGGTTGGTGTGACATTCCAAACCTCTAGAACCAATAATAAGCGAGCTATAAGCACTTTTAAGTTTGGCTGTCTTCGTTTGACCTTGAAGGAGGGTTTCAAGGTGAAATCCGACCACACCAAAAGATTCCCAGCCCATGATTTCCTAGAGGTCGGTTTTCCATCCCAAACCTCTAGGACCAATAATAAGCAAGTTATAAGCACTTTTAAGTTTGGCTATCCTCGTTTGACCTTGAAGGAGGGGTCCAAGGTCAAATCCAACCACACCAAAATAATCCAGGCCCATGATTTCCTAGAGGTTGGTTTACCATCCCAAATCTCTGGGACCAATAATAAGCGAGCTATAAGCACTTTTAAGTTTGGCTACCCTCTTTTGACCTTGAAAGAGGGGTCCACGGTCAAATCCGACTACACCAAAAGAATCCAGGCTCATGATTTCCTATAGGTTGGTTTACCATCCCAAATCTCTAGGACCGATAATAAGCGACCTATAAGCACTTTTCATGACCGATAAAGAAACGCCTGTGGCGGCCATGTTTTTTTTTTTTTTCAAAATGAGGACCCAAATATTTCCAGTCAAGATTTTATAATGAGGAACATATCCTGCTGTCCGGTGGACACAACTAAATACTCTAAATGCAATACTTTTGAAGTTATAAGTGATTTACTCAACAGTGATAATCTAAAAGTAGCTATTACTCAGCTATGCCATGAGCTACAGGTCTAAAATTTTACTATGTTATAGCTGACCCAAAAGTAGCTGAATAACATATACAAACAAATTACTGTAAATGCAATAGTTTTCAAGTTATAAGTGATTTACTCAACAGTGATAACCTGAAAGTAGCTATTACTCAGCTATGCAATGAGCTACATGTCTGAAATTTTACTATGTTACAGCTGACCCAAAAGTAGCTGAATAACATATACAAACAAATTACTGTAAATGCAATAGTTTTCAAGTTATAAGTGATTTACTCAACAGTGATAACCTGAAAGTAGCTATTACTCAGCTATGCCATGAGCTACATGTCTGAAATTTTACTATGTTATAGCTGACCCCAAAGTAGCTGAATAACATATACAAACAAATTACTGTAAATGCAATAGTTTTCAAGTTATAAGTGATTTACTCAACAGTGATAACCTGAAAGTAGCTATTACTCAGCTATGCCATGAGCTACAGGTCTGAAATTTTACTATGTTATAGCTGACCCAAAAGTAGCTCAATAACATATTTACACAAAATGCTCTAAAAACAATACTTTTCAAGTTATAGATGATTTAGTGTTGAGTAAAAACCTCAAAGTAGCTATTACTCAGCTATGCAATGAGCCACTGGTCTGGAATTTTACTATGTTATAGCTGACCCCAAAATAGGTGAATAACATATGAAAGTAAATACTCTAAATGCAATACTTTTCAAGTTATAGGTGATTTACTCAACAGTGACAATCTAAAAGTAGCTATTACTCAGCTATGCCATGAGCTACAGGTCTGAAATTTTACTATGTTATAGCTGACCCAAAAGTAGCTGAATAACATATTTACACAAAATTCTCTAAATGCAATAGTTTTCAAGTTACAAGTGATTTTACTCATGATGTAAGTTACTAAAAAGTCCAAAAGTAGCTATTACTCGCTTAGCTATTGAGATAGACACCCAAGTTACTCACCATGTTGTAGCTATGGAAAAAGTAGCTGAATAACATATTTAAAGAAAATGCTCTAAATGCAATACTTTTCAAGTTATAAATGATTTAGTGTTGAGTAAGAACCTCAAAGTAGCTATTACTCAGCTAAGCAATGAGCCACTGGTCTGGCATTTTACTATGTTATAGCTGACCCCAAAATAGGTGAATAACATATGAAACTAAATACTCTAAATGCAATACTTTTCAAATTATAAGTGATTTACTCAACAGTAATAACCTAAAAGTAGCTATTACTCAGCTATGCCATGAGCTACAGGTCTGAAATTTTACTATGTTATAGCTGATCCAAAAGTAGCTGAATAACATATACAAACAAATTACTGTAAATGCAATAGTTTTCAAGTTATAAGTGATTTACTCAACAGTGATAACCTGAAAGTAGCTATTACTCAGCT
Source organism: Sabellastarte sp. h YS-2021 (assembly GCA_964017235.1). Classification (NCBI taxonomy): domain Eukaryota; kingdom Metazoa; phylum Annelida; class Polychaeta; order Sabellida; family Sabellidae; genus Sabellastarte; species Sabellastarte sp. h YS-2021. Next base: position 95,311,798 of record OZ024931.1, on the reverse strand, counting down.
ATGCCATGAGCTACAGGTCTGAAATTTTACTATGTTATAGCTTACCCAAAAGTAGCTGAATAACATATACAAACAAATTACTGTAAATGCAATAGTTTTCAAGTTATAAGTGATTTACTCAACAGTGATAACCTGAAAGTAGCTATTACTCAGCTATGCCATGAGCTACAGGTCCGGAATTTTACTATGTTATAGCTGACCCCAAAATATTAGGTGAATAACATATGAAAGTAAATACTCTAAATGCAATACTTTTCAAGTTATAAGTGATTTACTCAACAGTGATAACCTAAAAGTAGCTATTACTCAGCTATGCCATGAGCTACAGGTCTGAAATTTTACTATGTTATAGCTGACCCAAAAGTAGCCGAATAACATATTTACACAAAATTCTCTAAATGCAATAGTTTTCAAGTTACAAGTGATTTTACTCATGATGGAAGTTACTGAAAAGTCCAAAAGTAGCTATTACTCACTTAGCTATTGAGATAGCCACCCAAGTTACTCACCATGTTGTAGCTATGGAAAAAGTAGCTGAATAACATATTTTAATAAAATGCTCTAAATGCAATACTTTTCAAGTTATAATTGATTTAGTGCATGATTTCATGAATTTTATTGCATTAAAAATTATTTTAAAAATTAATAAAAAAAAAATTAAGACAGATCCAGGTCTTATATTCACACAAGGTACTCTACTAGCGGTCTATTACATCTATGCAAGATATGAGAAAAATCCCCGCAATAGTGAATGAGAAAATTGTGATCAAGTGTTGAAATTTTCACACTTTGGGTGGGGGTACCTCACTTGTAATGGTTCTGGCAAACAGACAAACAGACAGATCTGCATGAATTTTACGATTTATCATCCTCGATAGTTAAGGTATCTTTTAAAAAAAAACAGCATGTCTCTGGGTCTTGTAGTTTTGGAGAAGAAGTTTGTCACGTGGATGCGGACGCCGCAGAGTGATGCCATAATGTCAGCTGACTGACAAGTCAGCTGACATAAAAATGGTGTCTGTAAAGTGCTTAGTAGAAACAGTCAAAGTTATGTTTGTCAAAAGACTCTGCAATGGTGTTGATGCAAAATGGAAAGTTTTGGCTCAGGAGTTGATGGGTATACATTTAAACAACATATGTGAAAGAAGACTCCTTCAATCAATTAAACAAAACATTAAGACAGATTTTTACAAGACAGATCTTTTGACAACCTGGTTTCATTTTTGACACCAACTATTTTGACATTAGATGAACTTCTCATAGAAAATATTTTTAATAATCCCATGTTTCTCATCGCAAGTGAAGTGATCACTCAAAAAAGATCCGTGGGAAGATTCTGGTATTGTAAAAGTATCTGACCTTTTGGACAACAACAGTAAAACCTTTAAAACAAAAATTCAGCTTGAAAAAAATGTTGGTATAGCTACACCTGATATGACCCATAATAAAATAATTAGTTCGGTGGCATCTTGCTTAAAAAAACTTCCAGAAATAAAACCACGTAATATCCCCTCAAATATAATGAATGCTTCAAAACAATGTCTGAAAGATATCAAAATACAAAGCTCACAAGTATACTCTTATTGCATTGCTGGGTCAATTTCGACCCCAGTTAGCCAAAACAAATGGATAGAAAATTATCCCTTTTTATAAAATATTAACTGGACAAATGTTAACTACGGAAGCTCTGAGCTGCCAAAATTTATTTTATATTAAGTCGAATATACGACTTAGGATCTTGTATATACAACTTAATAACTTGTATATATGACTTAGTATCTTGTATATACGACTTAGTATCTCATATATACAACTTACTATCTTGTATATACGACTTAGTATCTCATATATATACGACTTAATAACTTGTATATACGACTTAGTATCTCATATATACAACTTAGTATCTTGTATATACGACTTAGTATCTCATATATACGACTTAATAACTTGTATATGTTACAGTCAATCTGTGAAACCAGTCATTACGCGTAATGACTGAAAGTTTCAGTCATTTCGCGTAATGACTGAAATGGCCAGTCATTACACGTAATGACTAAAATTTTTAGTCATTTCGCGTAATGACTAAAAATAAGGTCCAGTCATTACGCGTAATGGCTGAATTGAGATAAATAGCTTTAAATTAGCTTTGATTACCAAGATTATTGATTGGGAAGTGAGGAAGGAGTTGTCTAAGGATGATTTTTTGAGGATTGGAGTAACATGGGCCTGTTTGGAAAACTTAGGACACTTACTTTGTTCAAGTGAGGCATTGATTATTGAAGTAATGGGTTGATTTTTTTGAGGATTGGAATAACATGGGCCTGCTTGAAAAACACAGGACACTTAACTTGTTCAAGTGAGGCATTGATTATTGAAGTGATGAGGATGGCCAGATTATCAAGGATGAGAAATGTGGGTCAAGGGAACATGATTTACTTGGAGAGTTCGTGATGATTTTGGCAACTTGATCCTCTGAAACAGTGGAGAGACGTGGAAAGCGTGGGGGAGGAGAGTCAGGGGAGTTGTGTTGCGCATTGAAGGAAGCAGGGAAAGTTGAGTGGATATTCTCAATTTTTTTCTGTAAAAAACTCAATAAATCTATCGGCCAAAAGCTGAGGAGGATTTATGAATGGCAACTTGTCTGGTAGTCAATGCAACACATCACCTAGGACTTGCAATAAATCATGTATCTTGAGGGTTATTTAATAATATGAAAATACAGTTACAATGGTACTCAGGTGTGAGTTAGACCTTAGAAATTACCCCACACAGGCTTTATTAATTATTACAAGAATGGATTAAGTTGTTACTTTAAAACATTAAGGTCACTCCTCCTTTGATACCCAGGCTGTTTATGTAGAGAGGTCAAGCAATAGTAACATGGCTCCAAAGAACAAAATAACATGAAAAGACCTGCATTGCAATTAGGACAAGTAACAGTGGACAAGAGTCACTTCAAAGACTTCATGGTTTTCTGCTTCCTAACAACCTGCCATAATAGAATTGAGTCTTTAATTAATAACATAAAAGGCAAAATTGTATTATAAATTATGATGGATAAATGAGGATTAGTCTTCAAACAAGACATAAATTTCATTTTTATTCATTGATCACAAAGAGTTATTTTACATTCTATGACTTAATGAGTTTAGTTTTAAAAACCACATAAAATTTAAAAAGTAATTAAATACATCGAACCATTCAATATTTAAATAATACTTTGGAAAATGACAATAGAGTCTAATACAAAATCTGGGTTTAGGTTTAAAAATTCTGAATATAAATTCAGAAAGTTTGTGAGAATTCCAAAGTTATTACTTTGATTAAAACAGTTCAATATTTAATACCTATAACAGTTCTCTACCACACAAATGTTCACAGTGCAGGGGAACAATGTACAAAGGTTTTGAATAATAAAAATGTTTCAATGAAAAACAACTCCTAAATTAATTACACAGATTGACTGAAATCTTTTCAGTCAATCTGTGTAAAAATGAACCATAGATTTCAGTCATTACATGAAATGACTGAAAATTTTAGTCATTACGCATAATGACTGGCCATTTCAGTCATTACGTGAAATGACTGAAACTTTCAGTCATTACGCGTAATGACTGGTTTCACAGATTGACTGTAACATATATACGACTTAGTATCTCATATATACAACTTAACAACTTGTATATAAAACTTAGTATCTTGTATATATGACTTACTATCTTATATATACGACTTAGTATCTTGTATATTCGACTTAATATCTCATACATACCACTTTATAACTCATACATTCGACCTACTAACTTCTATATACGACTTAGTGTCTCATATTTATGACTTAGTATCTCTCATATATATGACTTAGTAACTTGAATATTTCACTTGATAATTCATATATACAACAAAGCCTGTCAAACATATGACTAAAGCACTTGTACATTCCACCTATTCAGTAAAATCTTCGACATACTGTCTTTTATATACCAGTTGTTATAAAATAGAAGAAAGGGAATGGCCCATGAATTTAAATGACTTGTTTTACATGAATGGTATGTTCTGTGAAAAAGATTTAGTAATTCATATAACTCAATGGAAATGTGGTATATAGGAGCATATAGGAGATACTAGGAGATGGTATATATTAGATACTCAGTCATATATACAAGTTATTAAGTCGTATATACGGGATACTAGGTCATATATACAAGTTATTAAGTCGTATATACGAGATACTAAGTTGTACATACGAGATACTCAGTCGTACATACAAGTTATTAAGTCGTATATACGAGATACTAAGTCGTATATACAAGTTATTAAGTCGTATATATGAGATACTAAGTTCTATATACAAGTTATTAAGTCATATATATGAGATACTAAGTCATATATACAAGTTATTAAGTCGTATATATGAGATACTAAGTCATATATACAAGATACTAAGTCGTATATATGAGATACTAAGTCGTATATACAAGTTATTAAGTGGTATATACAAGATACTAAGTCGTATAGACAATATACTAAGTCATATATATGAGATACTAAGTCATATATACGAGATGATAAGTCGAATATACGAGTTATTAAGTCCTATATACAAGATAGTAAGTCGTACATACAAGATACTAAGTCGTATATTCGATTTAATATCAAATAAATTTTGGCAGCTCAGAGCTTCCGTATATTATAAACTCCAATATAAAATTTTACACAGAGTCTTTGCATTCAATTATAAGCTATATATTTGGAAGATAAAGGAATCTTCAGAATGTTGCTTTTGTAGCAATTTCAGTGATAATCTTGAATATTTCTTTTACTACTGTCCTATCACAAAACAATTTTGGGATAGCCTAAGGACTTGGGATAGCCTAACTGTTCTTGTCCCATTTAAAATTGAGCTTACAATTTTAGAAGTATTACTAGGTGTGGTTAATATAGACAGAAAATATTATTCTGTTGTTAACTATGTTATTTAAATTGGGAAATACTTCAATTGTAAATTCAAAAAAAAAACAACAAAGATCTATTCTTTCAGAATTTTCTGAAAAGTCTCAAATATAAAATAAATCTGGAATCAGGTGCATACATAAGCCAAGATAGAACTGCTGTCTTCAAGGACAGATATGGTGTATTACATGACTTTTTGGAAGACCAAATTATTTAAAAATATGAGATTTAATTTGTGTGTTTTCAAATGTACTTAGACTTCACAGTTCCTAACAAACTGGAAAATAACTTGCTGGAAATATATATAAAATATAAAAAAAAATGTAACACAATGAGTTGGATGTATTTGTATTACGTAATTGAATAAATAAATAAAATATTTTCAGCAAAAAAAAAAAAAAACATTTCTTCTGCAACTACCTCAGCATTCATGCGGTCGTTCATTTCAAATTCCTGGTCCTCTCAATGGCTGTTTCTGCTGTAAATGCCTCATTGAGGTAGCAGAACTAACCAAACTGATTCTGTAGCACAGTCCTGCATACATATTCTAACTAGGTTAAAATAAAATGCAAAAATTTGAAGATGAAGAAATCTATCAGTGCTCTCCAAAGAAGTGAATTTACTGCGGTATCATTGTTGAAAGTGGATTCTTCATCATCACAAGCACAGAATCTAATATATTCAACTCATTTGAGAAAGCAGAACAGTTACTGTAACTTGAATGTCTGGTGTACCCAGCACATAGTCTAAATCTGTAAAATGCTGGGATATGATAAAAGAAATTAAAACAATTCTTCAGATGAATCCATCAAAATGTAATAAACAAAATTGCAAATGGTATCTAGTCACTGTTTACTCTCTGATGACCAAATAAAATATGAAGTATAAGAGGAACTAGGGACATGGCGCATGCACAGTCCTATGCACAGTAGTACCAACAAGAATATTTCTTTTAAAAATATTGGAGTTGTTCGTGGATGTTTACTCTTGCCAACATATAGCAATAGTGAGGATAAGGTAAGGGTATTTGCAATAAAAAGGCCATATATAATACTTTTTAAGATATTTGATAGTTACTTTTGTAATATTTTGCTAAAAATAAAAAGTAGCTAATTTTTTGCTATGCAGTGCACAACAGGTCTGAAACTTTATTATAACAAAGATTATTTAACAGCTGATGAAGAACATTTTTGACAAGATTCATGTGACTTCAATAGTTTTGACCATATTAGACATTTACTCATTATACTATTTTGCTACAACATAAAAAGTAGCTATTTCTCTCTTGTCTAATGCAATAGTGATCCAAACTTAATGTTATCTTGTAGCTAAGGATAAAGTTTGTGAATAACATATTCTGAGCAAATACTCTACAAGCAACAATTTTTGAGTTACAAGCCATATACTAAGAAAACCTACACTAGTTGTTACTCGCTTGATTTTTACCCCAGGCCTACAAAAACGAAAGGGTGGCGAGACATCATACCCACCAATTCATGCACCAAATATAAAGTAAATCTGAAAGAAAATGTGCCCTTTAGCTTGAACACAAGCAATAGTGAAAATTTTTCACATTTTTGACTACCCAGAGCATAATTTTAACTCCTGGGCTACCAAAAGAATAGGGTGGCCAGATTTCTGCCACAGCAAGTCACTTGCACAGTTTAAAAGAAACCCCAAAAGAAATGTGGCTTGTAGGTTGAACACAAGAAATCTCTGGGGACGATGACTGTGCTTGATCGATAGGATTCCCAGATTTTCAGGTATACAATGAATTATTTCTGTATATATTCTGCACAAGGCAGAGTGAATTAGGTCACCATGGGTCAAAGGGTAGTATGTGTGTTTAAATAGGGTCTTCCCTTATATTTTAAATTGTATGTATGGCGTATGTGACAGTCACCAAATGCCTAGCCGTCCTTAACCCACTTGTTTTCATATGGTAGGGTATATTACATTTTTATGAAATAAAAAGCTATTACATATGCAGTGGCACCGCAGTTAGTAGAGTTATAAAATACACCGTATTATTTGTTCTGAGGACTTCAACAGTAGTGTGTCAGATCTTTTTGGTTTGCTTATGAATTTTCTTTTTCTGATGACAATACATGCTGCAAAACAAACTAGAAATCGCCAAGTAAACTTCAAAACCTTTAGAGCCCAACATATGAAATAATTTCAGTAAGCAGTCTTCCCTATATTTGTCCAGTGATACAACAATATTAAAAAGTTACTAGAGCTCTAATTCTTTCAACTCCAAGTACTGATATTCTGACATGGTACTGCTAAGCATGTACACAAAATTGCAAATTTAATAAGTAAATTAAATTTTTATAAGTTAATACCTTACATAATGGACAATTGGCTATATTGCCAGTGCCGGCCAGCCTTGCCAAATGGCACAAAAAGACATCCCGTATCTCCACCAGTAAGACTGGCTAGATTGTCACCATTCGCTAACTGGTGTGCAGTGCTTCCTTCCTGGCTAGAGAACGTGATGTCATAGCATCTTTTTTGTTCACCTAGCAAATGGCGGTAACCTAACCGGTCTCATCTGTGGAGACACAGGACGTCTTTTTCTGATATTTGGCGGGCCCAATCGGTTTTGGCAATATAACCAATGGTCCATTAGGTAACACGTATTAACACAATGAAACAGACCCTTTGATTATTTCTACACAATGACAACTTTGATATGAAACTGTAGTAAACATTACAAATTGTTTAACGTTTTACATCACTGAAAATTGTGAAAACTCACAGACAATAACAACAACTGATAAAAAAATAGCATCAGAGATGCCCGTACCCCACAGCCTGGGGAAATATTTTTCAACACCATCAGATATAGAAGTAGTATAACAGTACAAAGTTCAAGATACTTCCAGAGCAGTGTCAGTTATATCAAGGTCCAAATAATGCTTAAGTAGAGAAAATAATATCTAAGGAAAAGAAATGTATGTAAAGATGAAGTATTAAAACAAAACAATTCAATAATAAAATGACAGCACTTATCAGTAAACCAAAAATGGCCGAATTATGGTTTGGATGTTTTGAATATTACCCATGCATACAAAAGTGGCAATACATTCAATGAGTGGTGTTGGAGAAAAGCCTGTGGCTCACTTGATGAAATTCCATCTGTTACAATGGGAACTTGCAAAAGGAAATTCTTAATGAATTCTAATATGACTTTAACAGTGCTTAATCTGCATCAACAGACAGACCCAAAGGTGCAACAAGATTTTAAAGGTCAATACAGCAAGATCAAAGGTCAATCAGTGTCACACCATGAGGTGGCACACCTAAAACCCTCAACCAATGTCCCTACCAAGTATAAACTTCCTACACCTTACAGTCTCTGAGATATAGCCTGGACAAGATTTTATAGGTCAAGGTCACTACAGCAAGGTCAAAGGTCAAATCAAGGTCACACTATGACGTAGCACACCTACACCCCCTAACCAATGTCCCTACCAAGTATCAACTTCCTACACTTTACGGTTTCCAAGATATAGCCCGGACCAGGTTTTATAGGTCAAGTTCACTACGGCAAGGTCAAAGGTCAAATCAAGGTCACACTATGACATTGCACATCTACACCCCCTAACCAATGTCCCTACCAAGTATCAACTTCCTACACCTTACAGTTGCTGAGATATAGCCCGGACAAGGTTTTATAGGTCAAGGTCACTACGGCAAGGTCAAAGGTCAAATCAAGGTCACACCATGACGTTGCACACCTACAAGCCCTAACCAATGTCCCTACCAAATATCAACTTCCTATACCTCACGGTTTCCGAGATATAGCCCGGACAAGATTTTATAGGTCAAGGTCACTACGGCAAGGTCAAAGGTCAAATCAAGGTCACACTATGATGTTGCACACCTACACCCCCTAACCAATGTCCCTACCAAGTATCAACTTCCTACACCTCACGGTTTCCGAGATATAGCCCGGACAAGATTTTATAGGTCAAGGTCACTACGGCAAGGTCAAAGGTCAAATCAAGGTCACACCATGACGTTGCACACCTACAAGCCCTAACTAATGTCCCTACCAAATATCAACTTCCTACACCTCACGGTTTCCGAGATATAGCCCGGACAAGATTTTATAGGTCAAGGTCACTACGGCAAGGTCAAAGGTCAAATCAAGGTTACACTATGACATTGTACATCTACACCCCCTAACCAATGTCCCTACCAAGTATCAACTTCCTACACCTTACAGTTGCTGAGATATAGCCCGGACAAGGTTTTATAGGTCAAGGTCACTACGGCAAGGTCAAAGGTCAAATCAAGGTCACACCATGATGTTGCACACCTACAACTCCTAACCAATGTTCCTACCAAGTATCAACTTCCTACACCTCACGGTTTCCGAGATATAGCCCGGACAAGATTTTATAGGTCAAGGTCACTACAGCAAGGTCAAAGGTCAAATCAAGGTCACACCATAACGTTGCACACCTACAAGCCCTAACTAATGTCCCTACCAAATATCAACTTCCTACACCTTATGGTTGCCGACATATAGCCCGGACAAGATTTTCAAACTCAAGGTCACTACGGCAAGGTCAAAGGTCAAATCAAGGTCAGACCATGACGTTGCATACCTACACCCCTAACCAATGTCCCTGCCACGTATGAACTTCCTTACGGTTTCTGAGATACAGCCCGGACAAACTATTTCCCGCCGCCCGCCCGCCAGCCCATCCGGACACCATGGGTGAAAACAATACCCCGACAGCCCTTAAGGGCTGTGGGGTAACTAGGCTTTAAGTGTATCATAAAGTATATATTTATGAACGTCTTACTGTACATCAAATAACCTAATATTCATAGAATATTGCTGATCAAAGCACCAATTTAACCCTAAAAAGAGGACAATTTTCCCCACTGCAATAAAGAATATACAATTGCAGTTTAATTTCAAACAATGATTTTGTTTTTCAAATATAAAACTAGACCAAGGTTGCATCTGTGGCCAGATGCAAGATGTATCCACCGGAAAAGGATAAGTATCATGGTTTTGACGATAAACGGCATTTTTTTCAGATGGCAGCCAAAAATAAGAAAATTATAAATTATTCACATACATTAAAGGAGTAGTCCTTCTCATCTAGTGGGACAACATCTGCTCGAAATCAATCTATCTGTTACAGTTTTTCCAGATAAATTTCATTTACCATTTCTGCCAAAATTCAAGATGGTGGCCAAAATTCAGAAAAGTCATAATTTGTCAGAGGTCCTGGAAGAGTACTCCTTAGTACCCCGAGGGTCCAAAAATTGCCCAAAGTTACTCTCTTACAGTTTTTAAGATAAATGATATTTTCCATATCCACCAAAATATGAGAAGGCGGCGAAATTTGGAAATGTCTAGATTTCTTAGAGGTCCTGGACAAGTAGTCCAAAATTTAAAAATTTTTCACATGCCATTAATGAATGGTCCTTTAAATTGCCCAAATTGCTCATTGGCAAAATCAAGTAATACTCAATTACCACTGGGGCTACAGCTCTGAAAATATGCCATGATACAGATAATCAAGAAGTGGTTGAAAAACATATTTGATTAAAAACCTCTAAATTTAATGTTTTTGAAGTTACAATTGCTTTACTCATTAGCAAAACATCAAAGTAGCTATTACTCAGCTGTGGAGCTATCATTCTGAAAATTTGCCATGGCACAGAACATCAAAAAGTGGATGACCAACATATTTGATAAAAATAGCCAGCCTCAGCAGGCAAGAACCCCAGCCCGCAGGTATAGCTAAATGGCCAACAACATTGAGATTTTGGAAAATCTTGGGAACAAATTCTGTTGTAAGAAGTATAGAGAACCCACAAGATGTTCTACAAAAGATTCACAGGCCATGATTTCCTTACAAATAGTTTTCATATTTTGAAGCCAAAGAAACAATTATAAGGGAGAGATATAAGATCTTTTTGATATGATGACCCTCCTATTTGCCATTAAAGATTGATATGGCGGCCATTGTTTCCAAAACAAGGACACAATTACTCTCAGGCAAGCTTTCCTATCCATTTGCATTTTGTGCAAATCTGATGAAGCTAGCTGCAATATTTTAGGTTACAGAAAACATTAAAGATTTTAGAACAAACTTTAAGACCCAAAAGTTATAAAAGTGTTGCCATGGCAACAGATATTACTGGATACCCCTCAAAACCTAATCAGCTCTAGATCCTCTTGGGGTAAACATATCCTGAAAATTTCGTGAAAATCCATGCAGGAGTTTAGTCTGTGGAACACCCACAATGTTTAAGCCCAGAAAATCTTGAAAGTGTTGCCATGGCAACAGTTGTCACCAGATACCCCCCAAAACCTAATCAGCTCTAGATCCTCTTGGGGTAAACATCCCCTGAAAATTTGGTGAAAATCTGTGCAGGGGTTTAGGCTGTGGAACACCCACAAGGTTTAAGATCCGAAAATTTGGTGAAAATCCGTGTGGGGGTTTAGACTGTGGAACACCCACAGGGGGGTCGGGGGATAAAACTGACTGGCTATTTAGATTCTCCACATATGCTTTCCTAATACCTCTTAATACATTCTGAAGCTATAAAAGCAACGATAAAGGAGATATAAGGCAAAAACTCCAAAGCAGCTATTTATGACCCCAGTTTGGCCCATAAATGGGGATCGGGGGGTAAAACTGACCTTCTATTTAGACTCTCCACATATGCTTTCCCAATACCTCTTAATACATTCTGAAGGTATAAAAGCAACGATAAAGGAGATATAAGGCAAAAACTCAAAATCAGCTATTTTATGACCCCAGTTTGACCCATAAGGGGAGGCCGTGGGGTAAAACTGACCGGCTATGTAGACTCTCCACATATGGTTTCCTATTACCTCCCAGTACATTTTATGGCTCTAAATGCAATACTTAAGAAGATAATAGGGGGGGTTGAACTAAATTTAAGGCTTTCAGATTGGAAGGTGTCAGAAAATCACTCATAAATGAGACATTTTTCAAGGGATTGCTCCCAAAATTTAATCAGCTTGCGTGTTCGATAGTATGAACAGGTGTGTCAAATTATAAGGCTGTGTAGCAAGTAGTTTTTCCTGAACTGCGATGACGGGGGGTGTACTTCAAAAAAATTGTTTTTGATCATGTGACCTTCATAAAGGTCAAAGGTCAAATTTAAGCATGCAGAAAAATTTTCCCACGCCTAAAGTATATAACTGCCAAATATGGTTTGAAACCTTCTAATAATAAGGGAGATATTCAAAGAAGACCATAATGCGGCGTCGAGGAAACTGAGGCGAAAACAAATAAGCGTCCCTTAATTACTTAGTTAGCATTATAGCTACAGCTCTGAAAATTTGCCATGACACAGAACATCAAAAGTAGACAAAAATATTTCAAAAAAACCTCTACTGTTAATAATTTGAAGTTACATGTGATTTACTCACTAGTAAAATATCAAAGTAGCTATTACTCAGTAAGCTGTGGCGCTATAGCTGTGAAAATTTGCCATGACACAGGACATCAAAAAGTACCTGAACAACGTATCTGATAAAAAACCTCTAAGCTGAACAGTTCTGAAGCTACAAGCAAGCATTACTCAGTTAGATGTGGAACTACACCTCTGATAATTTGCCACAACACAGAACAACAAAAAGTAGTTCAACAACATGTTTCCCCAAAAAAGTCTAAATTCAATAGTTTTACAGTTACAAGTTATTTACTCAAATATGAAGTATAAAAGTGGCTATTACTCAGTTAGCTACTGAACTACAGGTCTGAAAATATGCCATGACACAGATTATTACAAAGAAAAAAGCTATTCACTCATTTCCCTCATTTTTTACACAGAAAATAGCTATTACTTGTTTAGCTAGTGAGTTAGACCTCTAAAACAGGTATGATCTTGTAGGTACAGGGAAAGTAGCTGAACAACATATTTTAGTAAAATGCAGTCATTTTGGGGTTATAAGTAATTTACTTAAAGTAGCTACCAGTGCTAATACTCACCTAGCTATGGAGCTAGATATGCAATAGCAGGAAAAATATTGAGGACATGGGAAACTACCCTGTTAATTCAAGTGTTGTAGTTAGAAGTAATTTACTGAGTTGCCAAAAAATGGACTAGATGGGGCATTTTACGGGTCATGGGCTGACTTTAAAGGACAAGCTTCAATGTCAAATGTCTGTAGGCTATAGAGGACATACTTTTATAAAAATGTTAATCATAAAGAGATTCAGCTTTCCACTGATGAGAAAAAGACTCAATGTGCAAAACTCCTTGATGGCTGTCGAAGAAACGCCTGTGGCAGCCATCTTGTTTTTCAAAATGAGGCAAAAAATATTCCTATGCAAGCTTTCGTTATGATGCACACATCCTGCTAATTTGAGAACTCAACCTAAAATACCTTATCCTCTAGGGCCTCAAAATGTGATAAAGTTTTTGCTAAAAATCGCCCATGGCGGCCATCTTGTTTTTGAAAATGAGGTAAGCTTCAAGATCAAATATCTGTAGGGTAAAGAGGATAGATATATATTTATTAAAACTATCAACCATGAATACATTCAACTTTCCTTAGATGAAAAAAAGCCTCAGAATATAAAAAAATCCTGGATGACCATTGAAGAAATGTCCATGATGGCCATCTTGTTTTTCAAAATGAGGCCAAAAATATCCCAGGTAAGATTTTATAATAATGAACATATCCTGCAAATTTGAGATCTCTACCGTAATACCTTTCACTCTAGAGGGGTAATTCCTTGTTGAAAGTTGAAAAACGCCCATGGCGGCCATGTTGTTTTTCAAAATGAGACCCAAAATATTCGAAAGTAAGATTTTGCAATGATGAATATGTCTTGCAAATTTGAGGACTCTACCTATAATACCTTTCCCTCTAGAGGGATAACATGAAAATCTCTACACATTGCAGCAGCGGCAGCGTACTGATGAGTAATCCATAGTATCCATGGGATGCCATCCAGTGGATACAATAAAGCTAAATTTACAAACTAACCAATTTATGCCCCAAATAATGCTTTTTGTTAGTCCATTTTACAACTGCCAACGGCTTAGTCCTCTGTCTAAAGAACCTGAATGATACAAGAGCAGGATGCTCTAGGCTCTCTGTCAGCTGATTCATGAAAAATTAAAACTTTTGAAAATAACCTTCAACTCAATCTGTGGCTTAAAACCATTTCTGAGGTATGTGATTATTGAAAAAGTTACTTTGTCAGCTGAAATGAAAAGCCCATGTACAATTTTCGCAAAACAGTTAATAAATAAAGTTTATACAGAGATGGGTAGACTTCCGATTTGTAAGGTGAAACACAAATTCATACACATGATGCATTGGAAGGCTGGAGAGTGATTAGTACACATGATACAGCAGACAGATTGGATTTCATTGGGTGAATTGCAAATATGGAATGTTAATCAATCCAGTCTGGTGTCTCAAGTTCTGCAAGTTTGTTCTGCAAATGCCTCCGGAGGTTATCATACCTAAAAATACAATTATATAAATATCATACCACTAAACTGCTTAACTTGTAATCATCAGTTCAGGTACTATATAGTACTTTTAGAGTTGGAAATGAGATAGGAAGTACCCCTTCCTGAAGATTTATGATTTTTAAATAATTGTATACAGTCACAAGAATCTTCCTATAGCAAGACCACCGCCAATGCAGTTATACTCTGCTGGGTATCCTATGGTCCAAACTCAGGAAATATAAATGAAACCCATCATTTAGCTATGGTATATTAGCTATTTCAACAGTAATCTAAACATCATCATAATATATTTATCACTGGCATTTCAAGGTTCCAAACATGTGAACATCATCCTAGCGCCTAATTACACCCACATACCGAATATAAATGAAATCCAGGATTTAAGTTTTGAAACATTTGTCACTGAAGTTGCTGTAATTAAGTCATCTTTAGGATTCAAGTTTACCATAAAGTAAACGTCTTCCTGGGGAAAAAAGCCCATACCTGGGGCCATATTCTTCAAAAATGCTTCAGACTGCTAACTTGGATTATCAGGTTTTTGTCAAGCTTTTACTAACTTAGATCTAAATGGTATTCATCAATATTCCTAATTCTAAGGTCACCTTAGACCTCTACTTAGATATCAAGTTATCTGTAGAGGTACCTTAGATGATAGAATGTTTTTAAAATATGCAATTATTGCAGGGAATCTTGTGTTTTACTGATATTAAACTGTGCCACAATATTAAAAATAGCATCAGAGATGCCCGTACCCCACAGCCCGGGGAAATAGTTTTCAACACCATGAGATATAGAGGTAGTGCAACAGTACAAAGACCGGGATACTTTCAAAGCAGTTTCATTTATGTAAAGGTCCAAATAATGTTTAAGTAGATAACATAACTCCTAAGAGAAAGAAAATATATGTAAAAATAAAGTATTAAAACAAGACAATTCAATAGCAAGATGACAGCATTAATCAGTACACAAAAAATTATGAAGCTGTAAAATTTTATTAACTGAAGAACAGCTGTCAAAGGAAATAGCACAATGATTTAAAAGTACATATAATGATCAGTTGCAGTAATCCATATGTCTTTGTCAAAAGAAAAAATGTCTTAAATATGGCAGGTGAACACACTTTGGCAGAGCCAAAGTTAAATGTCACACCATGATGCATACCTACACCCCTAACCAATGTCCCTACCAAGTGTCGATGTTCTATATCCTACAGAATCCAAGAGATAGCCTGGACAAGATTTTAAAACTCATGGTCACTATAACAAGGTCAAAGCTCAAATCAAGATTGCAGCATGATGTGTCACAACTACAACCCCTCACCAATATCCCTACCAAGTTTCAACTTCCTACACTTAATGGTTTCAGAGATATTGCCTGGACAAGATTTTATAGGTCAAGATCACTATGGTAATATCAAAAGTCAAATCAAAGTCACATGACATTGCACCCCTACAACTATCAAGCACCCCTACAACTATCAAGCAATGTCCCAACCAAGTATCGACTTCTTATACCTTACGGTTTCCAAGATATAGCCCAGACAAGATTCTATAAGTCAAGGTCACTACGACAAGGTCAAAGGTCAAATCAAGGTCACACCATGACGTTGCACACCTACATCCCCTAACCAATGTCCCTACCAAGTATCAACTTCCTACACCTTACAGTTTCTGAGATACAGCCCAGACAAGATTTTATAGGTCAGGGTCATTATGGCAAGATCAAAGGTCAAATCAAGGTCACACCATGACTTTGCACACCTCCATCCCCTAACCAATGTCCCTACCAACTATCAACTTCCTACACCTTACGGTTTCTGAGATATAGCCCAGACAAAATTTTATAGGTCACTATGTCAAGGTCAAAGGTCAAATCAAGGTCACACCATGACACTGCACACTTACACCCCCTAATTAATGTCCCAGGTATCGACTTCCTACACCTTACAGTTTCCGAGATATAGCCCGGACAAGATTTTCTAACTCAAAGTCTCTGCGGCAAGGTAAACGGTCATCTTGCACCAATAACAAAACAAACACAATCTTGCATTTTCCATAAAATTCCAAGATGACAACCAAACTTGAAGAAAAATGAAATTTCTCTAATTTTCCAATTTGTTTCTTACACCGAACGGATCCAAAACTTACTCAAAATTAATCTATGATTAATGTGCACCATTTATGAAATAAACATAATTTTACATTTCTGATAAAAAAGAAATAAAAATGGCTAGCAAAACTTGACAAAATCAATTTTATTTTTAATTTTTCCAAATATGTTTACATAATACCCTTAATGTTGATTGGAAAATAGAAAATTTTAATTGTATGCTAACTTTTGACATCTTACCCAACAGACACATGCATTAGTTCAGCACAAGCTACTCCCACCAAAAGTCGGAAAAAGAAGTCCTGAGCTTAGCTCCAGCTGGGCCACAGCACCCCATTTACTTCCCAGGTGGCTAGTGCCCCCATCCTTGACGGAGAAATGATCAATCACATTCAAGCAACCTGTGTTGTGTGCTGTGAAGCCCATTTGTCTGAGATTATGCCATGAAATCTCATCTTCCCTTCCTTGCTTGTGTAGGCTATAACTGGGGTGTTGTCCATGACAATCAGAATGGTCTAGCCTCGACATAAGTGCTCAAGCCTTTTTTAGCGCCAGTAAAACTGCCATTAGTTCCAAGAAATTTATGTGCAGTTTGCTTTGTTGAAGGGACCATACATTTTTTTTCAAAGCATTCTCAAAGCTTAGCACCCTAACTTTCATTCAATGTGCCTGTTAATATTTTAAGTGCATGCTGAAGGGGTGCAGATTGCAGAGGTTGGCAGGAAGCATATTGGCTTCTTCTAGCCATCATCATAGAAGAGTATGAAGAGACCTGCTGCTTTTCTGCTCCAGGGACTTGGGCACAAGTAAGTTATTTTAGGGTGTCACTGGGTCAGTCTTATGTGAAGATAGCCAGAAGGCACTTGCTTCTCTCTGGTAGGCATTGGGGACTAATGGGGAAAAAATAGGGACTTCATTAACCTTTACTTTATGGGATGTGACATAAGATACAGATAAGACATAAGACATGGACTTAGGTACAGAGTGCTCATATCCCAGATGGGCATCCCATTGTTGTTTGGTTTGGGGAACAAAAAATAGTCCGTTGTAAAAGGTGAGGACTGAACCATGACCTGCTCTGTGGCCCATTTCTGTAAGAGGGAATGCAATGCCTCCTACAGATAACTGCCCGGAGGGAATTGACACAACTGCTCCAGACAAGAGGCTGTCTAGTAAGAGAGGCTGTCCTTTAAAAAAATACCACCCTTGGATTCAGTCCCATAGAGGTCTAGGTCTGCCATAACATTTAGAACCTGGCAAAGACAAGAAGACTGCAATAACACTAGGATCATCTGAAGCAGGTCAGGCAGAAGCACAGTGACTAACAAAATTGCAAATTTAAAAAGTAAATTAAATACCCTAATACCCTATCCAATGGACAATTGCTATTCCGCTCGGCGCAGACCGGTCCGCCAAACGGCAGAAAAAGCCTGTGTTTCCACCAGCTGGGCTGGTCCAGTACTGTGCACTTGCCAGATAGTGTGTCGTACTTCCTTCCTGTCTAGACAGCATGACATCATAGCATCTTTTTCGTTGTCTAAACCTATTAGACCCCTAGTAAACTGATAGCGGGGTCAGTGGGAGGGTCTTGTGTGTCCATTGGATAGGATATTAACTTATAAAAATTTAACTAGAGGATCGCTAGCGAAGCAAAGCGACTGTTTTTGCATGGCAAAAATAAAGCGTCCCAAAAGAAAGATGGTGTTGGCTGCTTATAATAGAAAGAAGATCTTGCCTAGATACCCTGTCAATCTGAAATTATATCGAAAAAAAAATTGGAAAATTTAAAATGGTTTAGGAGATACAAGCAATTTTAAGTTTTACCATTTTTGTCAAAAATTCAAAATGGCTGCCATTTTTGGAAAGAGGAAAATTTTTTTGAAAAATGGGCAGTGTGAGGAGATGAGTGAGGTTTTCAAAAATTCAAAATGGCTGCCATTTTTGGAAAGAGGAAATTTTTTTGAAAAATGGGCAGAGTGAGGAGATGAGTGAGGTTTTCATCTTTGTTGACATTTATGGGGGAGATGCCCAACTTGTCAGCAATGGCTGATCTTTAGCCATCAATGGTGCCTGGCTGCAACTTCCTATCCTGAAACAAGTACAGGAGGAAGTCAGCTATGGTTTTCAGAGGTGGTGCCCTGAATTCCACCTGATTACTGAGGAACCACTTTGTAAAAATGGTCCACTTTGCCTCATAGACGGATCTGGTTGATCCTCTTTGAGGAGCCACAATTCGTGCTTCCACTGACTCAGAGAAGCAGTGCTCCTTGATTGCTGTGGCTCTAGGAGCCAGGCCTGTAGGTTCAGGTTTGACAGGTTCTTGTGCAGGGTCTGGTTGAATGGATGAGTCACCAGATTGGGCCGACTGGGCAGACACAGTGGGATCTGACTTGACATGGTCACTAGATCCTAGAAACAGGGCATGTTGGGCCACCCCGGTGCAACCAGAATGATTCTGTTGCATGGGTTGCATGGGTCCTGTAACTTCTCCACCACTTTGCCCAAGATGGCTGCTGGTGGGAAGGCAAATGGGTCCAGATTTTCCCAGGACAGACTGAGTGCGTCCACTGCCTATGCCTGGGGGTCTGGAACCAGTGAGACAAACTGGTAGTTTGTTGTTGAACCTGGTGGCAAACAAGTCCACTTGGGGCTGGTGCCACCGGAAGCATATAGCTTGGAACTTCTCTGGGTGAAGGGACCATTCCGTGTGAATGGTCTGGCCTAGTCTGGGATGTGTCGAGCTTTGAGAGTTACCTGTCTCCTGGTGTACCAGGTCAGAATTCTCCGCAGAAGGGCACACAGAGGGCCCTGACTTCATCTCTCCCCCCCCCCCCCCCCCCCCCCCCCCCCCCGTTTGTTTATATAGGCCGTTTGTCTGTGGCCACCAGAACTATGTTGTTCAAAACAAGGTCTTTGAACTCTTTTAAGGCCAGGAAGACTGCCTTTAGTTCCCACTGGTTTATATGCAACTTGCTTTCTGGAAGGGACCAGGTTCCCCTTGCAGTGAGCTTAAGTGAGTGCCCCACCCTTTTTTTGATGCGTCTGTAAATATCTGCGACCTAGGGACTGGTATCACCTTTTCTAATGATTCTGGCATCCTCCAGTTGTTCTTTAAGTGCCACACTATGGGTCTCATATGAAGTCGACCTAGGTGGACTTGCTTTTCTGTGGCTGTCAGATTTGTTTGAATTTTGTCTGTCAAGGCCTGCCAACGATCTGGTGTGGGTCTGACTTTGCCCTCTTTCAAGTCGAACTGGTAACCTACGAAGTTGAAAACCTGTTTTGGATCCAGTTCTGACTTTTCCTTGTTCACCAGCCAATCTAGTTCTCGACACAGAGCTACCAAGGTCTGTGTATGCTGGAGACAAGTTTGGTGGGATGTTGCCCTCACCAACCAGTCGTCTAGGTACTGGTTGATTCTTATACCCCTCTGTAAGGCCATCAATTTGAGCTCTTTGGCCACCACTGTGAACTCCATTGGTGGTGTGTACAGGCCAAAGGGTAGGGCTTTGAACTGGTAGGACCGACCCTAGACATAAAAACATATGTACTTCCTGGACTGACTGTGAATTGGTATGTGGAAGTATGCGTCCTTGAAATCTATGGAGGTAACCCACTCCCCTGTCTGTAGGAAGGTTCTTATTGTCTCTTGTGTCTCCATTTTGAAAGAGTCTGTGTTTAGGAAAGTGTTCGAGGTGGTCAGGTCCAAGATAGGTCTCTACCGGTTGTTGGGTTTGGGTACCAAAAATAGCCGGTTATAAAACCCCAGATTTTTGGTTTGCTACCGGTTCTACTGCATTCTTGCTCACCAGCTGATACAGTGCCTCCAAAAGGTGGGAGTGTTTTTGCGGGTTGCCATAGTTGCTTATGACAGTTTGTGATCTGGTTAAATGGGGTTTGAACCAGAAGGCGAGTATGTAGCCGTCTCTGAGTGCTGTTACTACCTTTGGACTCGAACCCAGGGCTTCCCATTTCTCCCAAAATTGGTGGTCTTGCCCCTACAGGTGGATCTATAGCAACATTTGGGACATTTGTGACAATATTTGCAGAGCTCAAGTGACCTACAGAGGAAACATCTTTCAAATATTTTATTTCTGTGTAATTGTGACAATAATTGGGCTTTACGTTTGCAACACAAGAGTTTACAAGTAAATTTACAGTCTCGGTCTTGTTGGTCAAGTCTCTGTCCTTGGCTGTCACTGGTGAAGGGTTCAAACGTCACTGATCGGGAACACATACACAGTCCTTCATCCCGGTAACACACTTCACACAGTAATTGTCATTTACGAGGTTTGGAACCCTTGGCTGGTTTCTGTGAGAAAGTTGTAGGCTTGCCACGACCTTTCTTTCCCTGTTGGCGTTCACACATTTGCTTCCAAGCTGGGATAGATGACTTCCGGTCCGGTTGATGAGAAGGTTTGTCACTGGAAACATATGGATGGAAATGACCGGGTTTCCTGTGTGACTGGCTAGACGAAACGCCTCTCTTCACTTCTGGCCACTTCCTCTTCAGCCTTAATGAGAAGTTGGTCCGGGAAAAGTGACTGCAAATGAACAGGAGCAGTACGCAGTGCAGTGAGTGTGTCCTGTTTTACACCCGCGTGTAAATACTCCAATTAGCTGTTATGTCTCTGCGTGCAAGGGTGAAGTTTGCGACACTAATGAACACATCTGACAAGTCCTGCATTGTCCTGGCCATGGCTTGGGAGATTGACCGGTTAAATGTAACCAAATACTCCAGTTCGTCCACAGCTTGTTGCATTCTTGGACTTGCCCTTGCCTTTAACCATATGCAAACTCTTGAGTTGTGTAGACATCGCGTTCTGTACTCTAGTCAAACAACTTGACAAACCAGCAGCCTGATTGCACATGACAGTCTGCTCCCTAGCTGCTCTTTCCCAGTGTCTCAAAATGTCCTGGCTAAGGGGCCTGGAGGGTGGGGCAGCAGGTAAACTATGTCTGGCCACCCTGCTGAATGCACTATTCAGCTTTGCCGGTTCCGGAGACCAGGAACACACAGTGGCTACATCAGAGTCTTTCTTATCAGCATGCATGCCGTATCATCTAGACGGCCTGGGTGGCTTGACAAACTGGTCCCTGAGGAGCCCAGAAGTTTCTGTGTTCCTTGAGGGGTAGCCTTCAGTGATGGTGAGATTCAACTTTTCCATCTTCCGGCAAAGCCACTCATCTACATGCAATTTCACAGATACCTTCCCGGTTGGCTTGACTTGGGAATGGGCGAAAGGGTTATAATCTGAAGATGAAACACTGTCCAATTCAGGAATCTTGTGCCAGCCCAGGAATGACCTCACACTAGTATAGGGATCGAGAGCCATATTAAGGATCGATATCGAATGAAAATTTAGGGTTGTGGATCGATCGATATTTCAATATCGGGACCGTTAACGTAAGCCGTGGGCGATAATACAGGTTGTTTGAAAACGTGCACATATAAATTCACGAAATTATCAAAAGATACTACTTATGCACCAAAAATATATTTCTGCAATATAAAATTAAATAAAATGAACAAAAATCGAATCAAATAAGAGTTTTCATGCTTTTTTGTGTACTAGCTGTCAGGTTTTGTTTCTCTTCCGTGAAACCGGAAGTTGTCACTGACAATGTAAACAAAGATGGCGCCAGACTTGAACCAATTTATTTCGGTTGTAAATGTGCTTTTTAAGGCGTTTATGTAATAAATATTTATTTAAGCAGTAAAATTACTCTGTTTATTTTATTTTTGTCTGTTTCTTATATGTGGTTTCGATATTGAAATGCTGGTAGTATGTGTCGATATCGGCAGTTCTGTGGGATGATCGATCGATATTGAAAGATCGAGCACCAATCCCTACACTACCTCACACCTCTGATGGTCTCTCTGTAACTAGCTTCCTCAGAGAATTCTAGGTCACTGGAATCATGTTTTTCTGGGGAGCCACCTGGAGGTTGTCACCATCAGGGGTACCAGATTCACTTTGCAGATCTTCCTCACTGTCAGACTGTACAGCACTACCAGCACCGGATAGCAGAACCTCAGGACCCGCACCGGGAGCCTCAACAGGCTGGGTGTCCGTCCCTGCACCCGGATCCTCAACAGGCTGGGTGGCATTCTGCTGGATCTCATCTCCCCTTCTCACCACTTCGGTACCGGGACCCTCAACAGGGCGGGTAGCACTCTTACTGGCTGCTTCACTGACAAACGCAGCTTCACTGGTGGTCTGAGCAAGACTGGGGCCGGGACCCCCAACACTCACACCAGAGGACAAGCCACTGGTGGAGGTTCCAGCATCAAAAAAGGGCTGATCACTGGTAATCACTGAAGAGGGTTTCTTCACAGGCTCCACAGGCACAGCAAACGTCTGGGAGAGTAGCATCGCCTCCAGTCTGACAAAACGTTCTCCCCACTTCTCATCTAGGTCCCTGAGTTCATCAGACCTGCGTTTGCTGCTGGATTTGGATTTCTTACTGCTTGGCTTGGGAGAATCGTCAGTTCTTTTCTTCTTGCCAGCAGGGGTTTCAGACTTCTTAAGAGAGAGTTTCAGACTTCTCTCCGTCCACCCGTCCCAACACCCTGACCTGTGAAGGGTTCACGAGTGGGGGTGGGGGAGGCAGAAACCTACTTTTCCTTATTCTTCCTCTGGGGGTGGAAAGCTGGAGAATCTGCTCTGGAGTAAAGGCCTTGCAGATTGGACAATCACATTTGAGGACACACGGATCGTCTTTAACCCCCTTATCTGTACATCTTGTGCACTTGAGGTGGCCATCAAACAAAGCCATAATATGGCCACACGCGCCTTTCTTCTGGCCAGGGGATGACATAATGATCAGTAATTCAGAGGAAATATGTAGAAATAATTAAAAGTTCATAAAATGGTTGAATTCGTTGTAAAACTTCAAAAACGTTTCTCTGTAGAAAACACATCTGCACACTCCACGCGCCAAACGAAAAAAAAAAATATGATGTCACGATGTCTAGACAGGAAGGAAGTACGATGCGCCACCTAGCGAATGCACACTCTGTGACCAGTCCTGCCGGTAGTATATACAGGACGTCTTTTTCTGGCGTTTGGCGGGACCGGTCGCACCGACCGGTAAAGCAATTGTCCATTGGATAGGATGTATTAACGCAATAAAAAGTTAAACTCAATATAAGTATGCTTATACTGGGAGTTTAAGGTCACCTTACAATACGGCAGACCTTCAGGACCTGCTACATCCACATGCCAAATTTGAATTTTCTCTAGAAAGCCATTTTTGAGATATTGTCTAGAAAAAAAGTGTGATGATGACAGACAATGATGCTGATGCCACAGGAGAGAGGACAAAGTAATCCCTATAGGCCACCCAGCACAGATGCTGGTGACACAATAAAAATACTATCCGAAAGGCCCACACCACACAGCCAGGAAACAGTACTGATGCTACACATCTACACCCCTAACCAATGTCCCCACCAAGTATGAAGTTCTGAAACCTCCCAGTTTCTGAGAAACAGCTAAGACAAGATTTTTCTCACTGCCCATCTTCCTGACCGCTGGCTCACCCAGCCATGGTTGAAAACAATACCTGCATGGCCTTCAAGTAATAAAAACCACTACTAACAGTATCTTTGATTTAATTAATTTATTTCAGCCTTTATTGTGCAGACTTACTTCACAATAATGGCCTGTTTTTCCCAGAGTTCTTCCTCCTCCAGCTTCTGGAGGAACTGCACCAGCATAGGTTCTGGTAGAGACATGAAGTGAGCCACCTGCAAGTGAAACACAATGTCATCACTACAAACACCTTCACACACAAACCCCCACACACTACTTGTGTCTCAGGTGAGTATTTTGCAGTGTTATCCTGGAATTAAATAACTATTCTTTCATTATTCATATTTCACTACAATTTTAACAAGACGTTTTATAATTAAATTCCTTTACAATCATTGGAATTATACTCAAAGCTATAAAATAACTGAGACAACTTAATCCATTCTTACATGAATGGCATAATATGTGATCACAAAAGCAAATTGAGTATACTTATAAGCATAAATCACCCTCAAGGCTATTTCACATCATATTTTTAAATTGAGCATACATGTTATCCAGGAGTATGTACATGCCAAATAAATTAATATGTTAATCCCAGAAGATTTACAGTTCCTGTAAAACTGCAGCTTATATAGGGCCTCCTTGAAGGTAGGACTAGCTGGTGGTGAGGGTGAAGGACCCTTAGGCCATAGCTCCTGCTTTGAGCTACTTTGTTAAGACCCCATACTGAGGTTGAGGAAACTGGCCTACCATCCATTAGGTCAGGAATATTGAGGAACTGTCTGAATGGGGTGGGGGGTGGGGGGGGTGGGGGGGGGGGGGGGTGGGTGGGGGGTGGTGGGGGGTGGGGGGTGGGGGTGGGGGGTAAGTCAGAGATATCTACTTCCCTGGAAAAAATGGGGTCAAGGTTAAATTGGCTTTTCTGAGATCAGCTAAGTCCTTGTTTTGGGGTCCATGAAAGCCATGGGGATGAAGGGCCTCTTGGACTCCCCCTTTGCTGTCACAGGTCCTTAACCTATAGAGGATTTTTTTTACTTGACCCTTGATTCAGAAGTTATGATCTGATTCAAATTCTGAATCAGCATCTGAATGAATCGGATCAGATTCACAAATTTGGACATAAAGAGACCCAACAAGTTTAACTTCCATTGCCTCACTCAGATCAGACGACTCGGACAAAAATCCGATTCATGATTCGGACACGGGTTTGAATCTGATTCAGTGATCTGATCCACTACTGAATAATACATTGCGAGTCAAAATCCGAATTAAGGATCACAGGATCTAGGGGTTAGAACTTTGGACTATTGTAGAGATTTATTGCTTCAACAGTTAACTGAAAACAACCCCTATTTCCTGTTGAACTGACGTAATATTGGCAAACTATTTAACAATACCCCACATTTGCCAACTGCCTTGCAAGTGTGAATTAAATATTTGTTTATTTCACAAAGACCTTGCATGTAACATATGCTAAATATTTTATATTTTTATATGCAAATCAAATATATGTTTGATTTTTTTATAAAAATGCACGAAAAGGGGAAAGACTTTTACTATTACCAAACCTACCTACGCCCTACACTATAGTTTGGTTTCGTTCTTTTGTTTATCAGAGAATGATGATCTGCCAGTAAAGCAGAAAACATCCTATTTACCTGCCTCTCTGCAGGTGGGAATTTGTCGTGTATATAAAATAAAAGAACTGACGACACTTCAAAGAATGCTTTATGAGGTACGATCCATTTCAGAATGAATCAGGTTTATTGGGGTTCAAATGCTTGAAGACAAAGCTAACTGTCCGATTCAACAACGAAACAGTAAAATAAGAAAAGAATACTCATCCTTCCAAAATAAAAGTCACAATATGTAATCTATGACATAAAACAAGACCACTGCCGCGGTGTGTATCTCCCGCCGAGCATTAAAGGGGAAGAAATACCTTTTCCGAGATATTCACAATGATTTTATAGGTCAAGGTCACTACAGCAAGGGCAATGGTCAAATCAAGGTCAGACCATGACGTCGCACACCTAACCCGAGATATAGCCCGGACAAGATTTTTTAGGTCAAGGTCGCTACAGCAAGGTCAAAGATCAAATGAAGGTCAGACCATGACATTGCACACCTACACCCACTAACCAATGTCCCTACCAATTATTAACTTCCTACACCTTACGGTTTCCGAGATATAGCCCGGACAAGATTTTATAGGTCAAGGTCACTACAGCAAGGTCAAAGGTCAAATCAAGGTCAGACCATGACGTTGCACACCTACACCCCCTAACCAATGTCCCTTCCAAGTATCAACTTCCTACACCTTTCGGTTTCCGAGATATAGCCCAGACAAGATTTTATAGGTCAAGGTCACTACAGCCAGGTCAAGGGTCAAATCAAGGTCAGACCATGACGTTGCACACCTACATCCCCTAACCAATGTTCCTACCAAGTATCAACTTCCTACACCTTACGGTTTCCGAGATATAGCTTGGACAAGATCTTCAAACTCAAGGTCTCTGTGGCAAGGTCAAAGGTCAAATCAGGGTCAGACCATGACGTTGCATACCTACACATCCTAACGAATGTCCCTACCAAGTACCAACTCCCTACACCTTCCGGTTTGTGAGATACAGTCTGGACAAACTTTTTCGCGCCGCCTGCCCGCCCACCCATCCGGACACCACAGGCTGTCGGGAAAAAAATAGATGAACAACATATTGTGTAGCCGCAATACTTTTGAAGATATAAGCCATTTACTCATTACAGTTATCATTAAAAATTGACAAAGTAGCTATTACTCACTTAGCTATGGAGATACACTAACAAACTACTGACCATGTTGTAGCTGTGGAGAAAGTAGCTGCACAACATATTGGAACAAAATACTCTAAATGTAATAGTCTGGAAGTTATAAGCCATATAATTATATTAGGTAAAGTGCTATTACTCACTCAAAAGTAGGCCAAAGTTCACCAATCCCCGTAGCATAGGACATTGTTGTACCACCCTGTGGGTCAAAAATTCGCTCGAAATTGCTCTATCTCTTACGGTTTGCGAGATATTTGTGGTTTTTCACATTTTCACTAAAAGTAGCAATAAAGTAGCCATTACTCACTTGTAGATTGAGCAACAGTTGTGAAACTTCAATATGTTACAGTTCACAAAAAAGTAGATGAACAACATATTTGAGAGAAATTGTGTAGCTGCAATACTTTTGAAGATATAAGCCATTTACTCATTACGGTTATCATTAAAAATTGACAAAGTAGCTATTACTCACTTAGCTATGGAGATACACTTCCAAACTACTGACCATGTTGTAGCTGTGGAGAAAGTAGCTGAACAAAATATTGCAACAAAATACTCTAAATGCAATAGTTTGAGAGTTATAAGCCATATAATTATATTAGGTAAAAGTGCTATCACTCACTCAAAAGTAGGCTATTACTCACTTAGCTATGGAGATACACTTCCAAACTACTGACCATGTTGTAGCTGTGGAGAAAGTAGCTGAACAACATATTGCAACAAAATACTCTTAATGCAATAGTTTGAGAGTTATAAGCCATATAATTATATTAGGTAAAAGTGCTATTACTCACTCAAAAGTAGGCCAAAGTTCACCAAACCAAAAAAATTTTGAAGAGCGTAAAAATTCATTAGGACAAGTAATTTACCAAAAATGTGTAACTGTAGTAGTTTCAGAGAAAACTGTGTGACCCACGCACACACGTACGCACACACATGGTGCAAATTATAATCTCCCGCCGGGAGATGTCAATGGAAATAGAAAAAATTATGTAAAAGTACATATAATAACCAGTTGCAGCAATCCATATATCTTTCTCATAAGAGAAACATGTCTCAAATATGGCAGGTGAACATACTTTGGTAGAGCCAAAGTTAAAGGTCACATCATGCTGCACACCTACACCCCCTAACCCATGTCCCTACTAAGTGTCAACCTTCTACACCTTATGGAATCCAAGAAATAGCCAGGACAACATTTTAAAACTCATGGTCACTACGACAAGGTCAAAGGTCAAATCAAGATCATACCACGATGTTGCACACCCACAACCCCTAAGCAATGCCCCTACCAAGTATCAACTTCCTACACTTTATGGTTTCAGAGATATTGCCCGAACAATATATTAAAGGTCAAGGTAACTATGGCAATTTCAAAGGTCAAATCAAGGTCACACCATTACATAGCACACCTACAACCCCCAACCAATGTCCCTACCAACTATCAATGCCCTACACCTTACGGTTTCCGAGGTATAGCCCAGACAAGATATTATAGATCAAGGTTACTACGGCAAGGTAAAATCAAGATCACACCATGATGTTGCACACCTACAACCACCAACCAATGTCCCTACCAAGTAACAGCTTCCTACACCTTATGGTTTCTGAAATATAGCCCGGATAAGACTTTATAGGATTGGATGGTGTGCCTTAGAATCCGTTGATACGGAGATTAAGCACCTGGACAACTGATTGATTGATTGATTGATTATAGGTGAAGGTCACTACAGCAAGGTCAAAGGTCAAACCAAAGTCACATCATAATGTTGCAAACCTACAACCCTTAACCAATGTCCCTACCAAGTATTAACTTCCTACACCTTACGGTTTCAGAGATATAGCCTAAATAAGATTTTATACATCAAGGTCAATACAGCAAGGTTACAGGTCAAATCAAGGTCACACCATGACACACTGCACACCTAAAACCCCCAAACCAATCTTCCTACCAAATATCAACTTCCTACAGCTTACCGTTTCCGAGATATAGCCTATATAGAAAACAATACCCTGACAACCCTTATGGGTTGTGGGTTAAAAAACTTCCCAGCAATTTCATGTGTTTCAGTAATATGGTGGCCAACAAGAAGAAGGAAGCTGCGTTCTTTGTCACTATCTAGGTCACCTCACGGTATTCACTGATTAAGGTACCTGGCTTATTTTTCTTGAGTTGGCCAGGATACCTGCATCCATCCGAGTTAGCATTTAGTTCCACATGGTGAAAACCTCACACATCTCTTCTAGATCAAAACACATGTACACTAAGACCAATAATAAAGGAAAGGGATCAAAAGTAACAAGGTCTAATTTGACCTTGAAGGAGGATCAAAGGCCACATCTGAACCCACAAAAAGTTTTGGGGCACATGATTTCCTAGAAGTAAAACTCTAAGACCAATAATAAAGGAGATACAGGCTATTAAAAGTATCAATGACCCCATTTGACCTTAAAGGGTCAAATATCAAATCAGACCCACCAAAATATGCAGGGCATATGATTTTCTATAAGGTATCTTCACATCTCAAACCTATAGGACCAATAATAAACAAGATACAGGGCATTAAAAGTACCAACAACCTCATTTGACCTTGAAAGAAGGGTTAAAGGTCAAATCTGACACACTAAAATATGCAAGCCACATGACTTCCCAAACCTTTAGATCAACAATAGAGGAGATAAAAGACAATTTTTTCCCCAAACCTCTAGAATCAATAAAAAGACCACTGCCATGGTGTTTATCTCCAGGATATGATTTCCTAAAACTTTTTTTTTTAAATTTCGAAGTTCTAGAAGCAATTTTAGGGACATGTATGGCCCTTTTTAGTATTCTTACCGCACTTGACCATACAGCAGGAGTCAAAAGTCAAAATCGACACTTGCAAAGGACTCGCAGGCTAGTCCTTAGTACCCTAAGGATAACATATTTTATAACAAACCTCTAAACTGAATACTTTTGAGGATAAAAGTCACTTACTCTTTGGCCAAATGTCAAAGTAGCTATTACTCAGTTAGCATTATAGCTAGAGCTATCAAAATTTGTCATGACACAGAATATCAAAAAGTAGATAAAAAACATATTTGATAAAAAAACCTCTAAATGTAATACTTTTGAAGTTACAAGTGATTTACTCATTAGCAAAATAGCAAAGCAGCTATTACTCAGATAGCGTTGGAGCTATAGCTCTGAAAATTTGCCATGACACAGAACATCTAAAAGTAGCTGAACAACATATCTCATAAAAAACCTCTAACTTTAATAGTTTAGAAGTTAAAAGCAATCTACTCATTGGTAAAATGTCGAAATAGCTGTATTACTCAGTTGCCATTATATCCACAGCTCTGAAAATTTGCCATGACACAGAAAATCAAAAAGTACCTGCATAACATATTTGATAAAAAATCTCTAAATTTGAAAATTTTAATTACTTAAATGTAGCCTTTTATAAGCTACAAGCTTACCATGTGGAGCTGAATGCTAACTTGGGGGGCCGCAGGCATCCGGCCAACGTCCAAAGAAAATAGACATTTATAGTTGGCCTTAGCCTCAGGTTGTACTCTCGTGGAACTCTTCTCAACTCTTCCCTCCTTTTCTCGTTGCAATTTTGAACCATACCCCTCAGCTATAATACATTGGGGAGCCAGGGTGGGACTCTCTTCAGCTCCACATGGTAAGCTTGTAGCTTATAAAAGCTACCTTTAAGTAATTAAAATTTTTAATTTTATTGCGCTACAATAGCTTACCATGTGGAACTGAATGCTGAATCCAACCGCTTGGTGGAGGGATTACAGCTGAGACTGGAAGAAGTAGACTAAGTCAATTTTTCTTGGATTTTGAAGTTATAGATAAGAATGAATGTTTAGAAATACCAGTCTGAGTCACATTTACAGTGCTCAAGTCCCGAAGACTGGGTCTGTAGAGAGCCAAAAACCTGAAATGAATGAATGACAGTGCTAAAAAACTGTCTGGATGTTTTGATTGGAGGAGAGAAGTGCAGCCTATGCTCACTTATTGTATGGCCCGTTACTTGTGGCCAGTTACATATACATGCAAAATTTGAATGAAGTTATTTCCAGTATACTCTATGGTAGTATATTTCCATGGAAAAATAAAGTAAAATCAACATAACTTTTTAATTGTATGGCACTTACTTGTGGCCAGTTACATATACATGCAAAATTTGAATGAAGTTATTTCCAGTATACTCTATGGTAGTATATTTCTATGGAAAAATAAAGTAAAATCAACATAACTTTTTAATTGTATGGCACTTACCTGTGGCCAGTTACATATACATGCAAAATTTGAATGAAGTTATTTCCAGTATACGCTATGGTAGTATATTTCTATGGAAAAATAAAGTAAAATCAACATAACCTTTTAATACATGAGAGTTTAAGGTCACTTTAAAATAGGGCACACCTGGAAAACCAGTTACAACCACATGCCAAATTTGAATTGAATCCGTAAACCCATTTTTGAGATACTGTCCGGAAATGAAAAACCTTCAACTCAATGTATCTAACTACTGTGAGTCTAATGTCACCTTAAATAGTGCACACCTTGAGGAACAGTTACATCAACCTGCCAAATTGGAATTTAATTCATCAAGCTATTTTTGAGATACTGAGAAAGTAATTGTGAAGACAGCACTGACCATGTATGTCTTCCTGCTAGTGACACAAACTAATGCAAACTTATACTCGTAAGTTTATAAAATATCAGCAATTTACTATAACCTTACAAAAGAGACCATTATTGGTGGAGATATATGTACATGATGAATATCATTGTATAAAGTCCTAAATTGCATATAAAATATCTTCCAAACACCAAAAATATTGTCCCAACCTAAACCTCAAAGTTTGTTTGCACTGCTGTATATTGTAGCGAGTTTAAGTAATCTTTTCCTGAAGATTCTGTTCAAGGTTTGTTACATCCACAACTGAAAAATGCCTAGAATTGCACAATATTTGAAATACTGTTCAAAATTACCAAACTTAAAGTAAATATAATTCTGTTATTACTGGGTCACCTTATTGTATGATACTTACCTATGGCCAGTTACATATACATGCAAAAGTTGAATGAAATTTCTCAAGTTATTTTCAGTATACTCCATGGAGAAAGAAAAAAACCGTAAACTGGACATTTTGGACTGGAAGTTTTTTATACATGGGAGTTTAAAGTCACCTTAAAAAAGAGCACACCTTCATAACTAGTTTCAACCACATGCAAAATTTGAATTGAATCCATCAAGCCATTTTTGAGATACTGTCCGGAAACAAAAAAACTTAAACTCAATATAAGTATCTTACCAGAGGGAGTTTAAGGTCACCAAACTATATAGCACACCCCGAGGACCAGTTACATCCACAGGTCAAATTTGAAATAAATCTGACAAGCCATTTTTGAGATACTGTCAGACGCCGACGACGACAGACCACGACAACGCCACAAAATTGGATGACGAAGCAATCCCTATATGCCACGCAGCATAAATGCTGGTGACACAAACAAGAACTAGAGGATCGCTAGTGAAGCAGTGGGAGTTTAAAGTCACCTTAAAAAAAGAGCACACCTTCACAACTAGTTTCAACCACATGCAAAATTTGAATTGAATCCATCAAGCCATTTTTGAGATACTGTCCGGAAACAAAAAAACTTAAACTCAATATAAGTATCTTACGAGAGGAAGTTTAAGGTCACCAAACTATACAGCACACCCCGAGGACCAGTTACATCCACAGGTCAAATTTGAAATAAATCTGACAAGCCATTTTTTAGATACTGTCTGGAATACAAAATATGACGACAACAGACGCCGACGATGACAGACCACGACAACGCCACAAAATTGGATGACGAAGCAATCCCTATATGCCACGCAGCATAAATGCTGGTGACACAAACAAGAACTAGAGGATCGCTAGTGAAGCAAAGCATCCCAAAAGAAAGATGGTGTTGGCTGCTTATAATAGAAAGAAGATCTTGCCTAGATACCCTGTCAATCTGAAATTATATCGAAAAAAAATTGGAAAATTTAAAATGGTTAAGGAGATACAAGCAATTTTAAGTTTTACCATTTTTGTCAAAAATTCGAAAATTCAAAATGGCTACCATTTTTGGAAAGAGGAAATTTTTTTTGAAAAATGGGCAGAGTATCTTGCATATATACTCTGTGGGCCAAAAATTTCGCCGAAATCGCTCTATCTCGCACAGTTTAGGAGACACAAGCAATTTTAAGTTTTACCATTTTTGTCAAAAATTCGAAAATTCAAAATGGCCGTCATTTTTGGAAAGAGGAAAAAATTTTGAAAATTGAGCAGAGTATCTTGCATATATACCCTGTGGGCCAAACATTTTTCCGAAATCGCTCTATCTCGCACGGTTTAGGAGATACACACAAAAATTTTAAGTTTTACCATTTTTGTCAAAAATTCGAAAATTCAAAATGGCTGCCAATTTTGGAAAGAGGAAAAATTTTTTTAAATTGAGCAGAGTATCTTGCATATATATACACTGTGGGTCAAAAATTTCGCCAAAATCGCTCTATCTTGCACGGTTTAGGAGATACAAGCAATTTTAAGATTTACCATTTTGGTCAAAAATTCGAAAATTCATAATGGCCGCCATTTTTGGAAAGAGGAATTTTTTTTTAAAATTGGGCAGAGTATCTTGCATATATACCCTGTGGGTCAAAAATTTCGCCAAAATCGCTCTATCTCGCACAGTTTAGGAGATACAAGCAATTTTAAGATTTACCATTTTTGTCCAAAATTCGAAAATTCAAAATGGCCGCCATTTTTGGAAAGAGGAAAAATTTTGAAAATTGAGCACAGTATCTTGCATATCTACCCTATCCAATTCATAATGGCCGCCATTTTTGGAAAGAGGAAAAATTTTTGAAAATTGAGCAGAGTATCTTGCATATATACCCCGTGGGTCAAAAATTTCGCCAAAATCGCTCTATCTCGCACGGTTTAGGAGATACAAGCAATTTTAAGTTTTACCATTTTTTGTCCAAAATACGAAAATTCAAAATGGTCACCATTTTTGGAAAGAGGAAAAATTTTGAAAATTGAGCAGAGTATCTTGCATATATACCCTGTGGGTCAAAAATTTCGCCAAAATCGCTCTATCTCGCATGGTTTAGGAGATACAAGCAATTTTAAGTTTTACCACTTTTGTCCAAAATGTGAAAATTCAAAATGGCCGCCATTTTTGGAAAGAGGAAAATTTTTTGAGAATTGAGCAGAGTATCTTGCATATATATACCCTGTGGGCCAAAAATTTCGCCGAAATCGCTCTATCTTGCACAGTTTAGGCGATACAAGCAATTTTAAGTTTTACCATTTTTGTCCAAAATTCGAAAATTCAACATGTTGGTTTACCATCCCAAACCTCTAGGACCAATATTAAGCGAGTTATAAGCACTTTTAAGTGTGGCTATCCCCGTTTGACCTTGGAGGAGGGGGGCCAAGGTCAAATCCGACCACACCAAAAGATTCCCAGCCCACGATTTCCTACATGTTGGTTTAGCGTCCAAAACCTCTAGGACCAATAATAAGCGAGTTATAAGCACTTTTAAGTGTGGCTATCCCCGTTTGACCTTGAAGGAGGGGCCCAAGGTCAAATCCGACCACACCAGAAGATTCCCAGCCTATGATTTCCTATAGGTTGGTTTACCATCCCAAACCTCTAGGACCAATAATAAGCGAGTTATAACCACTCTTCAGTTTGGCTATGCTCGTTTGACCTTGAAGGAGAGGCCCAAGGTCAAATCCAACCACACCGGAAGATTCCCAACACATGATTTCCTACATGTTGGTTTACCATCCCAAACCTCTAGTACCAATAATAAGTGAAATGTAAGCACTTTAAAGTTTGGCTATGCTCGTTTGACCTTGAAGGAGAGGCCCAAGTTCAGTGTGAAAATGCAGGGAGTATGCCTTTTATGTGTCCATGCATGCTGATGTGCATTTCTCTAAATAATAAATAAGAATGACAAGAAAAAGTAATGGATTATTTCCAAATTGGGCCTAGACAAAACTCATGCAAAATGATAGTTTGGCAGAAAAGGTGACACAAACAGACCACGTGCAAATGAGCTGCAAATTTAAATCTCCAAATGCAACACTTGGACAATGGTGCAATGGAAGATTGGGACTGTGTCCAGAAAAACTTCAATGAATGTATCAGAATAAACACACCTCATCTGAAATGTCTTTTGACTTGTGTCTATCCTGGAGAAAGATCTTTGCTTCATCTTCAAATGGTCCAATCAAAACTCTCTCAATTAAAGGCTGGTCTGTTTCTTTGAGAACTCTTATTTCTGAAAAAAAATTATAATAATAGAAACATTTGTATAGTACAAAATTGCAAATTTAAGAAGTAAACTAGACCTACACATCAGAGAACCGATACAAATTTGTATCCACCCGAAAGACAACTCACCAAAGCCAATGAACCATCATCTGACCTTGAAGGAGGGAGCAAAGGTCAAATCTAACAACATCAGAAGATTCACAGCCCATGATTTCCTATAGGTTGGTTTACCATCCCAAACCTCTAGAACCAATAATAAGTGAGTTATCAGCACTTTTAAGTTTGGCTATCCTCATTTGACCTTGAAGGAGGGGCCCAAGGTCAAATTTGTCTACACCAGAAGATTCCCAGCCCATGAGTTCCCATATGTTGGTTTACTACCCCAAACCTCTAGGATCAATAATAAGCGAGTTATAAGCACTTTTAGGTTTGGCCACCCTCGTTTGATGTTGAAGGAGGGGCTCAAGGTCAAATCTGACCACATCAAAAGATTCCCAGCCCATAATTTACGGTAAGTTGGTTTCACATTGCAAACCTCTAGGACCAATAATAAGCGAGTTATAAGCACTTTTAAGTTTGGTTATCCTCGTTTGAGTTGGTTTCACATTGCAAACCTCTAGGATCAATAATAAGTGAGTTATAAGCACTTTTAGGTTTGGCCACCCTCATTTGATGTTGAAGGAGGGGCTCAAGGTCAAATCTGACCACATCAAAAGATTCCCAGCCCATAATTTACTTTAAGTTGGTTTCACATTGCAAACCTCTAGGACCAATAATAAGCGAGTTATAAGCACTTTTAAGTTTGGTTATCCTCGTTTGACCTTGAAGGAGGGGCCCCAAGGTCAAATGTGACCACATCAAAAGATTCCCAGCCCATGATTTCCTATGAGTTGATTTCACATTGCAAACCTCTAGGACCAATAATAAGTGAGTTATAAGCATTTTTAAGTTAGGCTATCTTCGTTTGACCTTGAATGAGGGGCCCAAGGTCAAATCAGAACACATCAAAAGATTCCCAGCCCATGATTTCCTATAGGTTGGTTTACCATCCCAAACCTCTAGGACCAATAATAAGTGAGTTATAAGCACTTTTAAGTTTGGCTATCCTCATTTGACCTTGAAGGAGGGGCCCAAGGTCAAATTCGTCTACACCAGAAGATTCCCAGCCCATGAGTTCCCATATGTTGGTTTACTACCCCAAACCTCTAGGACCAATAAAAAGCGTGTTATAAGCACTTTTAAGTTTGGCTATCCTCGTTTGACCTTGAAGGAGGGACCCAAGGTCAACCACACCAAAAGATTCCAAGCCCATGACTTTCTATACATTGGTTTACCATCCCAAACCTCTAGGACCAATAATCATGGTTCCCACTCCATTTTCCAATTTAAATTCCCTGTGTTTTCCCTGTGAAGTTTATATTTTTCCCTGTGGGTTTTATAAATAAAATAACAATCGGTAATTGTATTTTGGCCTCCACATCCCCTTACAGCAGTCGCGACCCACGGCGCGTGATGTTTATTTGGGGTTTAACGTCGCTTTCAACACTGTACAGGTCATATCACGACGGGTAGTTGGAAGGGCAGAGGAAACCAGTACATAGAGTTCGCTAGGGTTGTGTACTGTAAACTGCCGACCAACGGCAAGCAACTACCAGCTTTCCCACTTACGGCCATGACGGGGATCGAACCCCGGCCGCAGAGGTGGGAGGCGAGAGTGTTACCACTCTGCCACCGTGGCCCCCTCCCACGGCGCGTGAATGCAAATGGCTGTTACTGTTCAAAATCATTCTGAAGTTTTCAAATTCCCTGTGTTTTCCCTGTCTGGAATTACTTTTCACAATTTTCCCTGTTTTCCCTGTGCAGTGGGAACCCTGAATAATAAGGGAGTTATAAGCACTTTTAAGTTTGGCTGTGCTCATTTGACCTTGAAGGAGGGGTCAAAGATCAAATCCGAATACACCAAAAGATCCCCAGCCCATGATTTGTTATAGGTTGGTTTGCCATCCCAAACCTCTAGGACCAATAATAAGCAAGTTATATGCACTTATAACTTTGGCTATCCTCATTTGACCTTGAAGGAGGGGCCCCAAGGTCAAATACGTCTTCACCAGAAGATTGCCAGTCCATGACTTCCATATGTTGGTTTACCATCCCAAACCTCTAGGACCAATAATGAGCAAGTTATAAGCACTTTCAAGTTTGGCTATTCTCGTTTGACCTTGAAGTAGGGGCCCAAGGTCAAATCCGACCACACCAAAAGATTCCCAGCCCATGATTTCCTATTGGTTGGTTTACCATCCCACACCTCTAGGACCAATAATAAGCGAGCTATAAGCACTTTTAAGTTTGGCTATCCTCATTTGACCTTGAAGCAGGGGCCCAAGATCAAATCTGAACACACAAAAAGATTCCCAGCCGATGATTTCCTATAGGTTGGTTTACTGTGCCAATCCTCCACAACCAATAATAAGCGACTTATAAGCACTTAAGTTTGGCTACCCTTGTTTGACCTTGAAGGAGAGGTCCAAGGTCAAATCCGACCACATCAGAAGACTCGCAGCACATGATTTCCTATAGGTTGGTTTCACATTGCAAACCTCTAGGACCAATAAAAAGGAAGATATAGGCACTTTTAATGTCCACTATGTGGGTTACTTTGGCACTCCATGGATGACCTTGAATTAAGAGCTTCAAGGTCAAATGTCTGCAAGGTTGTAGAGCACATATATATCTGTCATACACATCACCTATGCAGAGATTCAACCTTCTACCTATGAGAAACAGCCTGTAGAACAAGAGGAGAGTGCCCGTGAATGGGCACTGTGTCAGCTGACTGAGTGTTTTTGATTTGTGAAGGTGATAATGAGAGGAAAGCATAATTATCAGGGAAAGTGCTGTACAGAAATACAGTAAATGGTAATTGAACAGCATGTTTGAAAGAAATTCCGAAGCTAACAGAAGAAAAGGACAAAAAAGTTGTGCCCTGCAAATAGTATTATGAAGGAAAGTAACAAGGTAACTGTTTAAGTGTAAAAAGTAGGTTAAAACATATTTAAAGAAATACTGCAAATGCAATATCCTCGTTCCACCTTGAAGAAGGGGTCCAAGGTCAAATCCAACCACACAAAAACATTCCCAGCCCATGATTTCCTATAGGTTGGTTTACCATCCCAAACCTCTAGGACCAAAAATAAGCGAGTTATAAGCACTTTTAAGTTTGGCTGTCCTCATTTGACCTAGAAGGAGGGGTCCAAAGGTCAAATCTGACCACACCAAAAGAATCCCAGCCCATGATTTCCTATATGTTGGTTTACCATCCCAAACTTCTAGGACCATTAATAAGCGAGTTATAAGCACTTTTAAGTATGGCTATCCTTGTTTGACCTTGAAGGCAGGGTCCAAGGTCAAATCCGACCACACCAAAAGATTTCCAGCCCATGATTTCCTATAGGATGGTTTACCATCCCAAACCTCTAGGACCAATAATAAGCGAGTTATAGGCACTTTTAAGTTTCGCTATCCTTATTTGACCTTGAAGGAGGGGTCCAAGGTCAAATCCGACCACACCAAAAGATTCCAAGTCCATGATTTCCTGTAGGTTGATTTACCATCCCAAACCTGTAGGACCAATAATAAGCAAGTTATAAGCAATTTTAAGTTTGGCTATGCCAGTTTGGCTTTGGCTATTCCCAGCCCATGATTTCCTATATGTTGGTTTACCATCCCAAACTTCTAGGACCATTAATAAGCGAGTTATAAGCACTTTTAAGTATGGCTATCCTTGTTTGACCTTGAAGGCAGGGTCCAATGTCAAATCCGACCACACCAAAAGATTCCCAGCCCATGATTTCCTATAGGATGGTTTACCATCCCAAACCTCTAGGACCAATAATAAGCGAGTGATAGGCACTTTTAAGTTTCGCTTTCCTTGTTTGACCTTGAAGGAGGGGTCCAAGGTCAAATCCGACCACACCAAAAGATTCCAAGTCCATGATTTCCTGTAGGTTGATTTACCATCCCAAACCTGTAGGACCAATAATAAGTGAGTTATAAGCACTTTTAAGTTTGGCTATCCTTGTTTGACCTTGAAGGAGGGTCAAAGGTCAAATCTGACCACACCAAAAGATTCACAGCCCATGATTTCCTACAGGTTGGTTTACCATCCCAAACCTCTAGGACTAATAATAAGGGAGATATAAGCACTTTTCATGACTAACAAAGAAACACCTGTGGCGGCCATCTTGCTTTTCAAAATGAGGCCAAAAATATTCCAGTCAAGATTTTATAATGAGGAACATACCCTGCGAATTTGAGATCTCTACCTATAATACCCTTTGCTCTAGAGGGCCAACAAAAGTCCTTGTTTAAAGTCGAATAAACGTCCCTGGCGGCCATCTTGTTTTTCAAAATGAGGCCAAAAATATTCCCAGGCAACATTTTATGGTTATTAATATATTCTGCAAACTTGAGAAGGCTAGCTATAATATATTCTTCGTTAGAGCGGTAATGGTGAAATCTCTCTACACACTGCGGCTATCCAGTGGATACAATGATTTACTCAACAGTGAGAACCTGAAAGTAGCTATTGCTCAGCTATGCCATGACATACAGGTCTGCAATTTCACTATGTTATAGCTGACCAAAAATTACGTCAATAACATATTTAAACAAAATACTCTAAATGCAATAGTTTTCAAGTTACAACTGATTTACTCAATAGTGATAACCTCAAAGTAGCCATTACTCAGCTATGCAATGAGCTACATGTCTGAATTTTTACTATGTTATAGCTGACCCAAAAGTAGGTGAACAACATATTTAAGCAAAATACTGTAAATGCAATAGTTTTCAAGTTACAACTGATTTACTCAATAGTGAGAACCTGAAAATAGCTATTGATCAGCTATGCCATGAGTTATAGGTCTGTAATTTCACTATATTATAGCTGACCCAAAAGTAGGTGAACAACATATTTTAACAAAATACTCCAAATGCAATATTTTTCAAGTTACAACTGATTTACTCAACAGTCAGTACCTGAAAATAGCTATTGCTCAGTTGTGCCATGAGCTACAGGTCTGCAATTTCACTATGTTATAGCTGACCCAAAAGTAGCTAAATAACATATTTACACAAATTTCTGTAAATGCAATAGTTTTCCAATTACAACTGATTTACTGAACAGTGAGAACTTCAAAGTAGCTATTACTCAGCTATGCAATGAGCCACAGGTCTGGAACTTCACTATGTTGTAGCTGACCCCAAAATAGGTGAATAACATATTGAAACAAAATACTCTAAATGCAATAGTTTTCAAGTTATAAGTGATTTACTCAACAGTGATAACCTAAAAGTAGCTATTACTCAGCTATGCCATGAGCTACAGGTCTGAAATTTTACTATGTTATAGCTGACCCAAAAGTAGCTGAATAACATATTTATACGAAATTCTCTAAATGCAATAGTTTTCAAGTTACAAGTGATTTTACTCATGATGGAAGTTACTGAAAAGCCCAAAAGTAGCTATTACTCACTTAGCTATTGAGACAGACACCCAAGTTACTCACCATGTTGTAGCTCTGAAAAAAGTAGCTGAATAACATATTTTAACAAAATGCTCTAAATGCAACACTTTTCAAGTTATAAGTGATTTAGTGCATGATTTCATGAATTTTAATGCATTAAAAATTATTAAAAAAATTTATTTAAAAACAAAATAAGACAGATGCAGGTCTCACACAAGAGAATCTACCTCTGGCCTAGTACATATATGCAAGATATGAGAGAAATCCCTGCAATAGTCACTGAGAAAATTGTGATAAAGTGTTGAAATTTTCACACTTTTTGTGGGGATACCTCCCTTATAATGTCTCTAGCAAACAGATGAACAGACAGATTTGCATGCCTTGAACACTTTTTCATCCTCGATAGATAAGGTATCTTTTTAAAAAAACAGCATGTCTCTCTAGGCCTTGTAGTTTTGGAGAAGTTGTTCACGCGTCCGCGGAGGCGTCCGCGTACGCCCACGCTGCAGAATGACGACATAAAAATGTAGATAATTTTCAAAGATGTGCCCGTGGCGGCCATCTTGTTTTTCAGATTGAGGCTAATTCCAGTCCAAGAGAAGCTTACCCCCCAATGAAGATATCCTTCAAATTTGGTTAACCTAGCTGGTGTGGTTTTCCTCTGAGAGTGTTAATGCCGAAATTCTCTCTACGCACGGTGGCGGCAGCGTAGCAAACGCTAAACCAATTAAAGTTTCATAAGTTAATACCCTATCCAATGGACAATTGCTTATCCGGTCAGCGCAGACCAGCCTGCCAAACACCAGAAAAAGAAGTCCTGCATATAAACTACTGGCCGGCTGGTCCCACTGTGCATCTGCCAGGGGGCGCATCATACTTCCTTCCTGTCTAGACAGCGTGATGTCATAGCCTCTTTTTCATTGTCTAAACCTATTCAGACTCCAAGTAAGCTGATAGCGGGGCCGGTTGTGAGGGCCTTGAATGTCAATTAGATAAGGTATTAACTTATAAAAATTTAATACACTCATCAAATTTGCAATTTTATTGCGTTAATAGATCCTATCCAATGGACAACTACTGAATAACTACTGCCTGGCTGGCGGGTAAGTCACTATGGACTTAAGTGAACTCATGAATTATAGAAAATTTTCAACCCACGGTCTAGGCTGACTCAGTCAGGAGACCTACTGGTTCAGGCCTTGGTTACCCCTAAGGTCAGGGAACCTGTAAGGCCATGGTCGGTTAATAGCAGCCGGTTACCCGGGGCTATAAAGATGTTGCCCCCCCCCCCTCTTTTTACAGACCTGCTTTGAGGTAGGGATGAGTTCAGTCCCAGAAGGCAAATAAAACTCCCGAAGGAAGCATGTCACAGCTTTTTTTTTTCTTTGAAGACTTTTTTGTTTTGTTGTTTTTTGAAGAAAAGGCCCTGACATCATAGGCTTTAACCTGATGTAAGATGAGGGCCTCCTGATCAGAGAGCTCATAACATAGGATCAGTCTGCTTGATCCATGAGGAGATAGTGGCAGGTGAGATGTCCTTGTCACAGCCTTTCTTAAAGGAGACAAGGACTAACTCCTATCTGGACCCTCTTTGGCCACCTGATTCTTGGAAAGAAAGCTGGGTGATGGGAACAAGGATACCTTTGACCAGTCTGACTGGTGTCTGATGTTCTTGTGCTGCCAAGCATGTATCTCACTCCTGCATTTGCCTAATCTAATCTAATCTAATGTGGACTTTTATAGCGCTTAATCTCCATCTCAGATGGACTCTAAGGCGCAACAGAACATAAAGCAAGGGCAATTAACAATAATACGGGGATATAGCAAGGTCGTACCAAGGAGACACAGGGTGACAAGGGAGGCTATGGCGGATAGGCTTTTGCATACAGATAAGTCTTAAGCTTCTTTCTGAAGGAGGCAACTGATGTTGCACTGCGCACATCATGAGGGAGTTCATTCCAGATTCTAGGAGCATCAAAGGCAAAGCTGTGATCAAAATGTTTGACAGACTTAAAGACTGATGGACGGAAAGGAGGAACAGTAAGATATTGACAATCTGGGTGACTACGCCTGGTACTATAGGAACTACTACTGGGAGACAAGTAAGGTTGAAAGTAGGAAGGGGAGCCACTATGTAGAAATTTATATACTAGAGTTGCAGTTTTGAACATACATCTATACTTCA
The DNA here is from genome assembly GCA_964017235.1 of Sabellastarte sp. h YS-2021. Classification (NCBI taxonomy): domain Eukaryota; kingdom Metazoa; phylum Annelida; class Polychaeta; order Sabellida; family Sabellidae; genus Sabellastarte; species Sabellastarte sp. h YS-2021. The sequence continues at coordinate 95,268,844 of OZ024931.1, read as the reverse complement.
CGGGCAGCCAGTGGAGTTGTTTCAGAATGGGCGTAACATGAGCATACCTTCTATGGTTTGTAACAATACGAGCAAGGGTATTCTGAATACTTTGCAATTTGTGAAGATTGAAACATGACAAACTCCTAAAAAGAGAGTTACAGTAGTCCAGGCGGCTACTAACCAAGGCATTTGCAGCTAGGACTGCCACTTCCGTAGTGAGATACTGTCTTATTCTACGAAGGTCACGCATCTGGAGAAAACACGCCTTGCAAGTCCTCTTGACATGTTCAGAGAATGAAAATTCTGCATCGAACCACACACCTAGATTTCTAACAGAATCAACCGGATGAATAAGGCTGCCAAAGATACTAACAGGAAAGTAGGAGGAAAGCTTCTGACGCTGAGACTTAGAGCCAAAGACAATGAACTCCGTTTTCTCTGGGTTAAGTTTCAGTTTACTGAGAGACATCCATCGTTGCACATCAAGAAGGCAGGCATTAAGCCTGGCGAGAGCCGCTGAGGCATTTTCATCTTGCCTGACCCCAGGGCCAAGAAGAAAACAGTTTGGAAGGTCAAATGCTTCAAAGAGGCCTCTTTAATTGGTTCAAATGGAGCCTTTCTCAGCTGGTGTAACACCAGGGGAGGTTCCAGGGGGGGATTCCCCTCCGTCCTCTGGGTCTGTCTCTGTGGAAACTATCCAGGAGATGAGTGAGAGTTTCATCTTTGCTGACATTAACAGGTGAATTTATCAGTTTATCAGCAATTGCTGACCTGTATCCATCAATGGTACTGGGCTGTAACTTCCTGTCCTGAGTACATAAGGAAGTCAGCTACTGACTTTATAGGGGGTGCCCTGAAGTCCTCTCTAAGGAGCCTCAATTTGTTCTGCCACTGCCTCAGAGAAGCCCTGCTCCTTGATTGCTGAGGCTCTAGGAGCTATGCATGCAAATTTAAGTTTGACAGATTCCTGTGAGGAGTCTGATTGAATGGCTAAGTAAGCAGGTTGGGCAGGCTCAGTGGGAGATGGCTGAGCATGGCCACTAGATCCCAGAACCAGGGCAGTTGTTGGGCCACTCCGGAGCAATCAGAATGATTCTCCTGCATGGGTAATCCAACTTCTCCACCACTTTGCCCAAGATGGCTGCTAGTGGGAAGACATATGGGTCCAGATCTCTCATGTCAGGCTGGCCTGGGGGTCCGGCATTGGTGACACATACTGGGCTAGTTTGTTGTTGAACCTCGTCGCAAGGGGTCTATTTGAGGTTGGTGCCACCTGTTGCATATTGCCTAGAAGACCTCTGGAAGGAGAGACCACTCTGTTTGAATTGTTTGGCCTAGCCTTGATAGGTTGTCTGCTACCACATTCAGCCGGCCTGGAATGTGTCAGGCTTTGAGAGTAATCTGTTTGCTGGTACACCAGGTCAGGATTCTCCACAGAAGAGCACACAGAGGGCCCGACTTCTTCCCCCTTCTTTGTTTATATAGGCAACCACTGTGGTGTTGACTGTGGCTATTAGAACTATGTTGTTCTGGCAGAGGTCTTCAAACTCTTTGAGGGCGAAAAAGACCACCTTTTTATGTGTAGCTTGTTTCTGGAAGGGACCAGGTACCCCTTGCAGTGCGGTTGTTTAAGTGAGCACCCAAACCTTCTTTCGATGCGTCTGTAAACAATTGCAGAGCATGTTTTAGTGGGTATAATGGTTGACCTTGGAGCACATTGCTTTCCTCCAGCCTCCATTTTAGATGGGCGTGGAGTCACATGGGAACTGGTATCACCTTTTCTAGTGATTCTGAGACCCGCCAGTTTTGTTTGAGGTGCCACTGTATGGGCCTCATATGGAGTTGACCTAGGTGAACTTGTTTTTCTGTTGCTGTCAAAATTCCTATAAGGGACATCAGTTGCCGGACTGGACAGGTCGGTCCAGTTAATAATTCTCTGATTTTGGCTGTCAGTGTCTACCACCGGTCTAGGATGGGTCTGACTCTGTCCTCTTTCAGGTCAAACTGGTAACCTACAAAGTCAAAACTTGCTTGGGGTCCAGCTCTGACTTTTCCAAGTTTACTAGCCAACCTAGGTCCTGATAGAGTGCTACTAGTGTTTGTGCATGCTGGAGAGAAGTTTGGTGGGATATGGCCCAGACCAACCAGTAGCTAGGTACTGGTTGATTCTCATACCCTTCTGTAAAACCATCCTTTGACCTCTTTGGTCACTACAGTGAACTCCAAGGAAGCTGTGGACAGACCAAATGGTAGTGCTTTGAACTGGTATGTTTTCCCTGGACATGAACTCTCAGATATTTTCTTGATTGGTTTTGTATGGGTATATGGAAGCAGGCGTCCTTGAAATCTATGACCCACTCAACTGTCTCTAGGGAGGCCCGGATTGTTTCTGGTGTCTCAGAGATTGCTCAGATCTAGTATAGGTCTCCATTTGTTGTTTGTTTTTTGGTCCAAAAATAGCTGGTTGTAAAAGCCCAAAGATTCTTGATTTTTGACCAACTCTACTGCATTTTTGTTTGCCAGCTGATGCAATGCCTCTAACAGGTAGAGGTTCCTGTGAGGATGTACATAGCAGCTGATGATTGTCGGTGACATGGTCAAGTTTGGTCTGGTGTTGGAAAGGTAGGGTGTAACCCTCTTTCAACATTTGTACTACTTTGTCTGGCCCCCGAGGCTTCCCAAGTTTCCCAAAACTGATTTAGTCCGGCCCCTACACCCAGATTTTGTGCAACATTTGGTGCAAGTTTGACAGTGTACAATTGATCTACACAGGAAACATTGTTCACATATTTTAATGATTGAAGTTGTCTTACAACAGCCGGACTTACGCCTTTCCTTTGAGGCTGCCCTTGAACAATATGTGCATGATTTACAACAACTGAGTTTATATTTATTACTGACAACAATTTATTGTCTCTCCGGACACTGGTCTAGTCTGGTGACGCTGAGACAAGATTACGGTGGGGCTGATTCAAATGTACTCTCTTTAAAGTTTGCTTGCCCCGGGTCAGCCACCTGCACACTGGGACACTTACATGGTAATTATCATTTATATGATGGCTGACCCCTGGCTGGGCGTGAGGAAAACTTGTTTGCCTGTCAACCTCCTCTCTTGTTGAAACAACCCAGATGTTTCCATGCTGGTTTGCCAGATCTCTGTTCCTTTGTTTGTCTATCCGACCATTTGTAAGGGTGAAATCTATTGTCCCTCCTTCCACCGAACTGTCCATGGGACTGACCTTTGTCCTCAAATCTGCCAATATCATCTTCAGCTTTCTTTACACAGAGTCTGGAAACAGTGTAGGCAAGTCCAGAGGAGCCTGATGTAAAGCTGCCAGTGTCCTGTTACAGGCCAGACTTCACATGAACCAAGTAGGAGTCCCTTCTGCAGAGAGTAACATTAACCATGGAGACAAAGGTGAAATCTGACAGGTGTTCCATGGCCTTGGTTATACACTGTATGATACAGAATCTCTTCTGTAGCAGCTCCTGCTTTGCCAGCCGACTTTCCTTTAGCTTGTTTAGACTGAAGAATTCTGAGCTGCTGGACCTTAATGAGGCACCTACTAAGTCCGGCTGCGTGATTACACACATAGGTGGACTCCCTTGCTGCCTTCTCCTAACATCTGAGAGTGACCTGAGACAAGGTACGTGAAGTTAGAGCTGGTAAGTCTGGATGATCTTGCTATCCAGCAGTATGCACTATTAAGCTTGGCAGAGTCACAGTGCCAGAATGATACAGAACCGGCCGGTCTGTCCCGGTTGGGGTGGAGCCCGTACCATTTGGCATGAGATTTGCTGTGCTTCACAAACTTGCAAATTTAATAAGTAAATTAAAGTTAATACCTATCCAATGGACAATTGCTTTACCAGTCGGCGCGACCGGTCCCGCCAAACGCCAGAAAAAGACGTCCTGTATATAATACCGGCAGGACAATTGCTTTACCAGTCGGCGCGACCGGTCCCCCCAAATGCCAAAAAAAGTCATCCTGTATATACTACCGGCAGGACCAGTCACAGAGTGTGAATTCGCTAGGTGGCGCATCGTACTTCCTTCCTGTCTAGACAGCGTGACGTCATAGCATCTTTTTCGTTGTCTAAACATATTAAGACCCCTAGTAAGCTGACAGCGGGGCCGGATGGGTGGGCCTTGCCTGTCCATTGGATAGGGTATTAACTTATAAAAATTTAATTTACTTATTAAATTTCCAATTTTACTGCGTTAATACATCCTATCCAATGGACAATTGCTGAATAACTACCGCTTGGAAGGCAGGTAAGCTGCTAGGGATATAAGTGAACTCATAACAGAACAAAACTGAGAAGGCCCATTTTGACCTAGGGTCAGAGAACCCTGTGAGGTCAGGGTCAGATACCAACTAACCGGTTACCCGGAAGTCAACCAACGTGCCCCCGTTCAGCTGGCCGGGGATGTGATGTGCCTTGAGAGTTACCTGTTTCCTGGTGCACCAGGACAGGATTCTCCACAGTAGGGCACACAGGGAGCCCGACTTCATCCCCCTTCTTTCTTGATATAGGCAACCACTGTTGTGTTGTCTGTGGCTACCAGGACTATGTTGTTTGAACAGAGGTCTTGGAACTCTTTTAGGGCCAGAAAGACCGCCTTTAGTTCCAAGTGATTTATGTGCAACTTGCTTTCTGGAAGTGACCAGGTTCCCCTTGCAGTGCGTTCATTTAAGTGAGCGCCCTACCCTTCTTTTTATGCGTCTGTAAATATCTGCAGAGCATGTTTTAGTGGGTGTAATGGTTGACCTGGAAGCACATTGCTTTCCTCCAGCCACCACCTTAAGTGGGGGTGGAGCGACCTGGGAACTGGTATAACCTTTCTAGTGATTCTGGTACCCTCCAGTTGTTCTTCAAGTGCCACTGTATGGGTCTCATATGAAGTCGACCTAGATGGACTTGCTTTTCTGTGGCTGTTAGAAGTCCTATGAGGGACATCAGGCACACCGGACCGGACAGAATTGCCAATATCTTGTCTGTTAAGGTCTGCCAACGCTCTGGTGTGGGTCTGACCTTGCCCTCCCTGAGGTCGAACTGGTAACCTATGAAGTTGAAAACCTGTTTTGGGTCCAGTTCTGACTTCTCCTTGTTCACCAGCCAACCTAGTTCTCGACAGAGAGCTACCAAGGTCTGTGTGGATTTTTATACCCCTCTGTAAAGCCATCGGTTTGTACTCCTTGGCCACCACTGTGAACTCCATGGGTGCTATGGACAGACCAAAGGGTAGGGCTTTGAACTGGTAGGATTGACTCTGGATGTGAAAACGCATGTACTTCCTTGACTGACTGTGAATTGGTATATGGAAGTATGCGTCCTTGAATTCTATGGAGGTGACCCACTCCCCTAACTGTAGAGAGGGTTCTTATTGTCTCTGGGGTCTCCATTTTGAACGACTCTGTGTTTAGGAAGGTGTTCAAGGTGCTCAGGTCCAGGATAGGTCTCCACCGGTTGTTGGGTTTGGGTACCAAAAATAGCCGGTTGTAAAAACCCAGTGAGTTTTGGTTTGCTATGGGTTCCACTGCATTTTTGTTCGTTAGCTGATACAGTGCCTCCAAAAGGTGGGACTGTCTTTGTGGATTGACATAGTTGCTCACAACAGTTGGTGACCTAGTTAGATTGGGTCTGAACCGGAAGGGGACGGTGTAACCCTCTCTCAGTATTGTGACTACTTTTGGACTCGAACCCAGAGCTTCCCCCTTCTCCCAAAACTGATGTAGCCTTGCCCCTACAGGTGGATTTATGGCAACAGTTGGGACATTTGTGACAATATTTGCAGAACTCCAGTGACCTACACAGGAAACATCTTTCACATGTTTTATTTCTGTGTGATTGTAACAATAATTGGGATTTACGCCTTTCTTTTGTGGCAACCCGGTGACATGATGAACATTTGCAAAAAGAGTTTACATGTAAAAATACAGTCTCGCTCTTGCTGGTCACTGGTGAAGGGTTCAAATCTTCTTTCTTGCCGGATACATGTACAGAGTCCTTCACTCCAGCTACATTTAAAACATAGAAATTGTCAGTTACTTCTCTTTGAACCCTTGGCCGGCTTTTGGGTGAAGTTTTACCACGACCTTTCTGTCCCAGTTGCTGGTCTCTAATTTGCTTCCAGGCCGGTGTAGTGGGCTTCCGGTCCAGTTGCTGTGTTGATCTGCCACTTGCGGAAGCGTACGGGTTGAAAAGTCCGGGCTTCCTGTGTGAACTGCCAGAAGAGCGCCTCTCCTCACTACGAGAGATTTCATCTTCAGCCTTGACCAGTAAACTGTCTGGAAACAGTGAATGAAGATGGACTGCTGCTGTACGTAAGGCAGTTAAGGTGTCTGGATTTACCCCACCACGTATGAACTCTAGGTAGCTGTCTCTACGTGCCAGAGTGAGATTGGCCATGCTGATGAACACTCCCTCTCAGTTATCCTGCATAGTATACTGCATGGCTTGAGAGATTGACCGATTGAAGGTCACAAAATATTCTAGTTCTTCAACAACCTGCTGCTTTCTTTCTGCTGCCTTGCCCTTAGTCTTGTCCACACGTAGTGTCTTCAAATGTGTAACCATAGAGTCCTGTACCTTTGTCAAACATCTTGACAGACCAGCAGCTTGGTTACACATCACTGACATTTCCTGGAACGCTCTCTCCCACCACCTTAAAGTGTCCTGGCTGAAAGTACGGGAGGCTGGGGCAGAAGGCAAACTACCTCTGGCCACTCTACTAAAGGTGGTTTTTAACTTGGCCAGTTCCGGAGACCAGTCACACACAGTAGTTGAAGCAGAGTCTTTCTTATCTGTGTGCATGTCATACCACTCTGATGACCTGGGTGGCTTGACAAACTGGTCACGAAGCAGTCCACCAGTCTCAGTGTTCCTGGAAGGGTAGCCTTCAGTTACATTCAGTCTCTCAAATTTTCGACACCGCCACTCATTCACCAGTAACTTGACAGACACTTTACCGGTTGGTTTGACTCGGGAACCGGCAAATGGATTATCATCCAGGGAGGAAGAAGCACTGTTGAAGTCAGGGATCTGATGCCAGCCCATGAAGGATCTGACCCCTCTGATTGTCTCTCTGTAGTTGGCTTCTTCAGAGAGGTCCTGGTCAGTAGAATCTTCAGATAGTTCACCCTGGGCGTTGGCACTAGCTGGTGAAGCCGGTTCCCCATCCATCTCTGCCTCACTCTCAGATTCACCTGCAATTTCAGCACTTCTGCCACCAGAAAGTGACTGGTCTAACTGCGTAGTATCATAACCGGTTGGCAGCACTTCAGGAGCTGCACCAGGAGCCTGTGGAGGCTGGGTGGCTGTCCCTGCACTGGGAGCCTGTAAAGGCTGGGTGGCTATCTCTGCACCGGGAGCCTGTAAAGGCTGGGTGGCTATACCAGAGGTACCAGGACCCTGAACAGGGCGGGTAGCACTCTTACTGACATCCTGCACAGCATTTGAACCGGGAACCCCCAGCGGAGGTCGGGTAGCAGACAACTGGGCAGCCTCACCAGTGGTCTGTACAAGACTGGGACGGGTACCCTCAGTCACCAAACCATCAGACACCGCACTGGAAGATGCACCCGGATCAAAGAAGGGATGTTCTCTGGTCACCACGGTAGAGGGATTCACAGGTTTCACCGGCAAAGCAAACGACTTGTTAAGAAGCAAAGCTTCAAGTCGTGAAAACCTCTCACTCCACTTGTCATCCAAGCTTTCAAGTCATCAGAAGTAGGTTTACTGCTGTGTCTTTTCTTGCTGGATTTAGAAGAGCCATCAGAACGCTTCTTCTTCTTGGTAGGTGTAGATTCAACAGATGATGGCTTGTCTGTGTTTATCCGTCCCAACAGAGTCACCTCTGAAGGGTCCACGAGAGTGGGGGTAGCATCACTGGATATTTCAGTCATAGATTTCTTCTGCTCTCCACGTTCTTTCCTGGACTTGTAGGTAGGGGTGGCCAGTTGTTGTACTTAAGAAGGCGTGAACGCCTTACAAATCTGGCAATCAAGCTTTTTAACACAGGGATCGTCTCCCACCCCCTTCTCCCTACATCTGGCACATTTCTTGTGACTGTCGAACAGGCCCATAACGTACCCGCAAGTTCCTCTTTTCTGTCCAGGGGAAGACATAATGATGATAGAACTCGTAGAAGTAAATAAACTTAAAAGTTCATAAAATGGTGAAATTTGTTGATAAACTTCAAAAACATCTCTCTGTAGAAAACACGTCTGCACACTCCACGTGCCAAACGAAAAAGATGCTATGACGTCACGCTGTCTAGACAGGAAGGAAGTACGATGCACTACCTAGCGAATGCACACTCTGTGACCGGTCCTGCCAGTATTATATACAGGACGTCTTTTTCTGGCATTTGGCGGGACCGGTCACGGTGACAGGTAAAGCAATTGTCCATTGAATAGGATGTATTAACGCAATAAAATGGTCCCTTTGCAGACCCACTGTCTCAGAGCTTCTGAACGGATATCCTTGTGTGAGCGTCAGGTTCAAACCGTCCATTCTGCTGCACAGCCAGTCATCTGTTGGTAGGTTTACACTGACTTTTCCAACTGGCTGTTGTTTCGGTGCAGCAAAGGGGTTATCCTCAGAACTAGAAGTATGTGTATCCATAACTGGAATATGTGTCCAGCCCATATAGGAATGTAAGCCACGCATGGTCTCTCTATAATTCTGTTCCTCTGTTAAAGCCTGGTCACTGTCGGTTACAGAGTTATCCTGTCTTAGATCTGACACTTCACATTCCTCATATAGACTAGTGAGTAGTTCCTGAATAACAGTCATCATACGAATCAGAGCCTTAGGCCGATGAGAGGGCTGCTGATGAAGAGTAGCTGGTTGATTGGTCGGTTGCTGGTGAGTCAATGAAGCACTAGGCCTGTTATCAATCTTAGACCGGTGATATGGCTGCTGATGGTGAGTGGCCGGTTGGTTGGTCAGTGGCTGGTGAGTGCTGTCAGTGGTAGGCCGGTTGTCAGACTTAGGCCGGTGAGCAGGCTGCTGAGAGTGAGTGGCCGGTGGGTTGGTCGGTTGTAGATGCTAGTTTGTAGATCTGGGGCAGGTTATCAGTTTTACGCCGGTGTGCAGGCTGCTGATGGACAGTGGCTGGTGAGTTGGTCGGTTACTGTTGACTGGTGGTCAGTCTGAGGTTTGAAGAATGGCTGGTTGTTATTTGCAACACCGGCTGATGGAGGTTTAGCTGGAGGAACTACCACAGACTGAAAAACTGGCTCTGGCTGGTTGAAAGTTTTGAATAGAAGCATTACCTCCAATCTACTAAATCGCTCAGATCATTTCTGATCAAGTTGTTCAAGTTTATTGTCTGTGGTGAGCTTGGTAGTTTTAGCTGGTGATTTCTTCACGGAGCCCTTACTAACAGATGTGCCAGCTTTCCTTTTCTCAGTACTCCTGTTAGATTCTTCAGAATTCTCATGTTTTCTGGGAACTTTAGCTGCAGTACTGCTGGCATGTTGAACGTCTTTAGCAATCCCAATAACAGTAACAGCAGAGGGCTCAACAAGGGTGCTATCTGTTCCTCCATAATGGCTTTCTGGTCATGTTTTTGCTTCTTCTCTTGTTCAGAGGGCAGAGAGTTGCAAAACTTGCAGTCTTTCTCATTTTTAACAGAGAGTTGCAAAACTTGCAGTCTTTCTCATTTTTAACACAGGGTCGTCGCCTTTGCCTTTATCTCTACAGCGAGCACAGTACGCTGGAATCGAACCCTGCCATTAAGTGTCCACAAAGACCCGTTTCTATCCTGGTGAAGCCATAATGATCTATCTGTGTCTAAAAACAATTAGTAGCAAGTTAGACTACAAATAAGAAGCAAATTAGACACTACTCCACACTTTGAGGAATTTCTCAAAAATCCGTCTGCACAGTATATGCACCAAACTAAAAAGATGCTGTGATGTCACACTGCCAAGACAGGAAGGAAGTATGATGCGCCCCCTGGCGAATGCACAGTGGGACTGGCCAGCCAGTATTTTATATACAGGACATCTTTTTCTGGTGTTTGGCAGGCCCGTCTGCACCAACCAGATTAGTAATTGTCTATTGGATAGGATGTATTAATGCAATAAATTTGATAATGATCCTCTAATGCGCTGGAATTCAAAAACAATCCTTATACCTAGAGAAGTCGTAACCCAGCATGTCCCCGACAGGGGAGGACGACTATGGTGGTGGGTAAGCTTGTATAAACAGGTAATTCTTGAGTTGGCTTCTCCAGCTTGAAATGCCCTGTTACGATCTGACACTATTTGGGAGCCTTTTCCATTACACTGCTGCAGTTGTGGCAAAACCACACCTGCTTATGGCCTTTCTGGGATGGACTGAAGAAACTGAAAATCTATTTCTATGTGTGAAACTACAAGACTTGATCAGGGATGACAAATAGTGCCTGGGGGGTTGCGAGAATTTTGTGGCTTTAAAAATAAGGAGGTTGTATTTGAAAAGGATACTATGTGAAATAGGAAGCCTGCCCAATGGAGTTTTTCTAGATAGGATGTAACATGTCTCATTTTGTCCACTTTGAAAACAATATTGAGTTTAGCAACACTGAGTCAAAGTGATCAACTACAATTTTTATTTCCTCTGCTGGTGTAATAGAGCTTTGAAGGAGTGTAACAGGAAATTTTGGTATATATCACTCACTGATATGTTTATCACCAATGATGGTGAATTCAGTCTTTTCAGGATTAAGTTTCAATTTCGGGGTTTAGACCTGAAAATCTTAAAAGTGTTGCCATGGCAACAGTTGTTACTGGATACCCCCAAACCCTAATCAGCTCTAGATCCTCTTGGGGTAAACATATTCTGAAAATTTGGTGAAAATCCGTGCAGGGGTTCAGTCTGTGGAATACCACCAAAGTTTAAGACCCTAAAATCTTAAAAAGTATTGCCATGGCAACCGTTGTTACTGGATACCCCCCAAAACCTAATCAGCTCTAGATCCTCTTAGGGTAAACATCTGAAAATTTGGTGAAAATCTGTGCAGGGGTTTAGACTGTGGAACACCCGCAAGTTTTATGCCCGCCGCCCAGACGGTGCAGGGGACGACTATAACCCCAGCCTTTATGGGCTGGTGTTAAAAAGCAGCCAGCCTCGGCAGGCAAGACCCCCTTAATTGGCTGGGGTTAACGAAGTATAACTACTTAACCCCTTAAAGACCTTATCTGTCGACTAGCAGTCGACAGCAATGTGTATTCTACAGTACCATGTCTGTCGGCTAGCAGTCGACACCCCCATATGATATGCAAGCTTTCATTCAGCACTGTAGAATTAAACGTCTTGGTATACTGAAATACAGTATATAAAATATTATGTACGAGGCCGTTATGGACAACGAAATCACTTGTGGTGTGTGTTTTAGCAACCTAAACTGTCTGTAAGCTCTTCATCCCGGATTTTCCTTCGGTATAGTAGAATGCTGTTCCCTTGGTGGCGAAGAGGTTAATTTTGTAAAGAAACTAGAAACAGGACGTCCTGTTGATAGCAGCTGCGACATATGAATAGAAACAGGATAGCATAGAAGAACACACATTATCATGTGTAATGTCCACCCCATGAACCTTTTGTAAAAATTGTACAATAGTCTTACAAGACCCTGTTTCATTTGTAAACTATATCAATGATGCTTAAATATTTATTAGTATACATGTAAATTATTTCAGCTTCATGCCTTTTTGCATTGGTTGGGTCGAAAATTTCGACGAAATCGCTCTATCTTGCACGGTTAAGGAGATAGAAGCAAATTTGTGTTTTGCCATTTTTGGCAAAAATTCGAAAATACAAAATGGCCGCCATTTTTGGGGAGAGGAAAAGTTTTTGAAAATTGCCAAGAGTACATTGCTCAGATAACCTGTGGGTCGAACATTTCGACGAAATCGCTCTATCTCGCACGGTTAAGGAGATAGAAGCAAATTTGTGTTTTGCCATTTTTGACAAATATTCGAAAATTCAAAATGGCCGCCATTTTTGGGGAGGGGAAATTTTTTTTGAAAATTGCCAAGAGTACATTTCTCAGATACCCTGTCCGTTGAAAATTTCAACGAGATCGCTCTATCTCGCACGGTTAAGGAGATAGAGGCAAATTTGTGTTTTGCCATTTTTGGCAAAAATTCGAAAATTCAAAATGGCCGCCATTTTTGGGGAGGGGAAAATTTTTTGAAAATTGCCAAGAGTACATTTCTCAGATACCCTGTGGGTCGAAAATTTCGACGAAATTGCTCTATCTCGCACGGTTAATGAGATAGAAGCAAATTTGTGTTTTGCCATTTTTGCCAAAGTAGCTAAGTAGCTATTATTCAGTCAGTTATATAGCTATTATCACTAAAAGCAATCCTAAGCAAGCTATCGACCTAAGTAATGCTCGTACTAAAAAGAAGTACACAAAAGTAGCTAAGTAGCTATTACTCAGTTAGCTATAGACCTATCTTCATCAAAAGCAATCCCATGCAAGCTATTAACCCAATAAACACCCATACCAAATTTGGTAAAGATAGGATAAATACTTTTCCTTGAAATGAGCGGAAACCAAGCGTCCGGACACCGGACACCGGAAAAAGCAAAAATAATATGTCATAATATAACATAATAACAAAAAGTAACACTGGTAATGGTTAAAAATAGCATCAGAGATGTCCTTACCCCACAGCCTAGGGAAATATTTTTAACACCATGAGATACAGAAGTACTGTATCATTAAAAAGTTCAGGATACTTTCAGAGCACTGTCAGTTATATAAAGGTCCAAACAGTGTTTAAATAGGGAAAATAATGTCTAAGAGAAAGATAATGCATGTACTCTTTATCTACATCTGGCATGACTGAATTATGGTTTAGATTTTTTGAATGTTACCATGCATACAGAAGTGGTAATACATTCAATGAATGCTTATGTGTGGTGTTGGAGCAAAATCTGTGGCTCACTTGATGAAATTCCATCTGTTACAATGGGAAGTTGTAAAAGTACAATTCTTAATGAATTCTAATATGACTTTAACAGTGCTTAATCTACATCAAAAGACACCCAAGGTGCAACAAGATTTTAAAGGTCAGGGTCACTACGACAAGGTCAAAGGTCAAATCAAGGTCACACCATGATGCTGCACACCTACAACCCCTAACCAATGTCCCTACCAAGCATCAACTTCCTACACCTTACGGTTTCCGAGATATACCCCGGACAAGATTTTATAGGTCAAGGTCACTACGGCAACGTCAAAGATCAAATCAAGGTCACACCATGACATTGTACACCTACACCCCTTAACCAATGTCCCTAGTAAGTATCAACTTCCTACACCTCACGGTTGCTGAGATATAGCCCGGACAAGATTTTATAGGTCAAGGTCACTATGGCAAGGTCAAAGGTCAAATCCTGGTTTGACCATGACGTTGCACACCTACAACCCCTAACCAATGTCCCTACCAAGTATCAACTTCCTACACCTTACGGTTTCCGAGATATAGCTGGGACAAGATTTTATAGGTCAAGGTCACTATGACAAGGTCAAAGCTCAAATCAAGGTCACACCATGACGTTGCACACCTACACATCCTAACCAATGTCCCTACCATGTATCAACTTCCTACACCTTACGGTTGCCGAGATATAGCCCAGACAAGATTTTATAGGTCAAGGTCACTACGGCAAGGTCAAAGGTCATATCAAGGTCAGACCATGACGTTGCACACCTACACATCCTAACCAATGTCCTTACCAAGTATCAACTTCCTACACCTTACGGTTTCTGAGATATAGCCCGGACAAGATTTTATAGGTCAAGGTCACTACGGAAAGGTCAAATCAAAGTCAGACCATGACGTTGCACACCTACACCCCCCTAACCAATGTCCCTACCAAGCATCAACGTTTTTAGTGCGCACCGCGGAGACGTCTTTTTTGTAAATAATAAAAGAAACCCTGTTTGGTACATAAGTCTAGGCGAATATAAGGAGCTTTCAATATATATTGCAAGGAAACTAAATAATATCCACAACATGTGTAATCTGTGTTCCTATTACCAATGCTGTAGCTTGTATTTGCATGTTTATTGATAGTACGGGTATTATCGCCCATTTAGCGGGAATTATCGGCCCAGATTTATTGTGAGTTATTCCTATTTTACTGATATTTCAGTCCATTGTTGTTTTTCACTGTAGTGGCTGTCAATATCACCTGAATATCATAGTCATTCTCCAGTTTCTGGTCATTCCAATTGTTGTTTTTTCACTGTTGTGAAATATCTACTGAATACCATTGACTATTTTGTTAGTCACTCCAATACTTTCCTTAAGCTTAAGGCCATCCCCTCTTTTGATTCACTTTAGGGAAATTGTTTATTCTAGAGGCTCAGTGAGGAGTGTAGGGTGCCCGTGAGTCGCCCACGGGACGGAATTTAGAGTGGACAGACTGTGTCACATAGTAACTAACTTAGAATTAGGGCATACTGGTGTTACTCCTCACGGTCCTGTTCTTAGTTTAGGGAACCGGAGTGCAATGAGTACCATCCGCTGGTTGTTCCTCTTACTGTTGTTTTGGAGAAAGTCAGTAAGCAGTGATCCTAATGTGTTTATTCCGTTGTCTGCTCATGGTCTTACTTCATTACCACGCCCCTACAGACTCCACAGCTATGTCCTGAATACACATCTTTTCCCTTGTGTTGCTAGGCGTCATGGCCTTGCGACCTTATTGTTACTTTGTGGTGACATCTCCCTTAATCCTGGACCAATCTCGTTTGGGGTGGTAAATTGCCGATCTGTAAGAAACAAGGGACCCTGCATCGATGATGCTGTAACAGTACATTCTGTCGACATTCTTGCTGTCACTGAAACACATATTCGCCAGGAGGAAACGGACAGCCTTCTACATTCCATCACCCCGACAGGCTTCAAATTCTGCCACAAACCCCGTATTCATGGCCGTGGTGGTGGTGTCGGATTTTTTATCAACAAAGCTATACAGTTTAGATCTGTGGATACACCTACTTTCAGTTCCTTTGAAAATGTTAGCATTGCAATTGGGTCGGCGGCTCAACAGCTTGTGTTGACTTGTGTTTATCGTCCACCTGGCTCATGCTCTGAAAGTTTCCTGGACCAATTTCTCAATCTTTTGGAATATTTATCCTCTGTTTCTCCCTCTTTCCTAATTTGTGGGGATTTCAATATTCATGTGGATACTTCTTCAAATGATAGTATCAAATTCCAGAACTGTTTAGAATCATGCAATATAACACAAAATGTTCAAACGGCTACCCATCTACATGGTCATATCCTAGACCTTGTTCTCACTCCTACTGATGCCAGTGCCATCTCTAATGTACGAGTTGCTGAATTTATTTCAGATCATGCTCTTGTCCTTGCTCAGCTTGACTCAGTTAATCCTCCTTCACATAAGGCAAAAGTTGTCACCTTCAGGAGGTATCATAAAATTGACATGGACAGTTTCCGTAAGGATTTGGGAAATAGCGCATTCGTAAAATGCCCTGGTGATACAGTCAGTGGTTTGTGTGAACAATACTTAGATGATTTGAGCAAATTGCTCGACAAGCATGCACCATTGGTTACTCGCACTTTTACTAAGCAAGCTACTGGTTGGCTATCTGACACCTACAGGCTGGCAAAAACCATCAGGCGACAGCTGGAACGAATCTGGCGTAAAGATAAATCTGCCTATAATCGAGCTAGACTTCGAAGACAGATTGGTCGCTGCAATTCACTGGTCAACAAAGATAAGGCAAATTACTTCAGAAACCTGGTCAGAGAAAATACCAATGACTCCAAGAAGCTATGGCAGGTCTTGCGTTCCGCACTGCACTCTAGTTCTGAAGCAGTACTCCCTTCTCATGAATCTAAGAAAGGTCTTGCTGACCGGTTTGTCACTTTCTTCAGTGACAAAATAGATAAAATCAGAAACTCATTTTCCTCTAGTGACTCATTCACTCTGCCTCCTCCACCTGATGTACCCAATTTCAGCTGCTTTAAACAAGTTTCTCAAGAGGAAATTAGAAAAATTATCATGAAGTCACCCACTAAATCTTGTTTGTTAGACCCATGGCCTACATTTCTTGTTAAGGAATGTATTGATATTTTACTGCCCTCTATCACCAGGCTTGTTAACTGCTCGTTGTCAGAAGGTGTTGTACCTGATGAGTTCAAGAAGGCTATTGTAACCCCATTGATTAAAAAGTCATCACTACCACCCAATGACTTAAAAAACTACAGACCTGTTTCTGGGTTGGGCTTCATATCCAAACTGGTTGAACGTGTTGTTGCTTCTCAGTTGAATGACCATGTTAGTTTGAACGGACTTGAGAATGTCAGGCAATCTGCCTACAAACTAGGTCACTCAACTGAATCTGCATTGCTTTCAATTAAGAATGATGTTCATTTGGCTTTTGCTAAAGGTGAGGCTACTGCTGTCGTTCTCTTGGATCAATCAGCAGCGTTTGATACTATTGATCATGATACGCTACTTAATTCTCTTAGCTCCTGGTTTGGTGTGAGCGGGGTTGTCCTCGATTGGTTTAAGTCTTATCTCTCAGACCGTGTTCAGTGCATTAAGATTGGGTCAATTTTATCTGATGCCAAAAAGTTATTGTATGGTGTGCCTCAAGGCTCTGTCCTGGGGCCAATCCTTTTTTCACTCTATACTACTCCACTGAGTAAAGTCATACAGAATCATCCTGGTATTAGTTTCCAGTTCTATGCTGATGACACACAATTGTATGTACACCTCACACATAAAAATGTTGCCTCTGCCCTTGATAAGCTGTCACACTGCCTTGAAGACGTAAAGAGATGGCTCTCTACAAATAAGCTCAAGCTAAATCCAGATAAGACCGAATTCATTGTGTTTGGCTCAAAGTCTCAGCGCGAAAAAGTTAATCAGTCCTTCCCGGTCAATATACTTGGTAATCTCATATCACCAACAGATGCAGTTAGGAACCTTGGTGTCTGGTTTGATTCTGATTTCTCATTCTCTTGCCATGTTAGGAAGGTCTGCAAGGCTTGTTTTGCTCATGTCCGGGATCTTAAGCGACTCCGAGGACATCTGACACATGAAGCTACTCTTATGGCTGCCAATGCTCTGGTCGGAAGTCGACTAGATTACTGTAACTCTCTGTTCAGAGGTCTCTCAGCTCTAGATCTGCGCAAACTTCAATGTGTTCAGAATAGCCTTGCCAGAATTGTTGCCAACACCACCAAGTACTCACACATCACTCCAGTTAGAAAAGCACTACATTGGTTGCCAATTAAGTACCGTACTATCTTTAAGACTGCCATGCTGGTATATAAGTTCCTACACAGTGGTAACCCCAAATACTTTGAACCCTTCCTCATTCCCAGACATAGTGCATATAACACTCGTCGAAGTCAATCTGATGGCATATTTCTTGAGGTTCCCCACTTTGGTTCAATTTTCAAGTCTCGAAAACATTTTGGACTCAGTTTTGCGTATGACGCACCTATGATTTGGAATGACCTTCCTGATGAGGTCCGCTCTGCAAACTCACTTGCCTCTTTCAGGTCAAAGTTGAAGTCATACCTCTTTGGAAAAGCATACCCACCCTAAATTTCCAATCTCCTTTCTGTTTTCTCCGCGGTGCTGACCCCTGTAATGTCTCTGGTTTTTGAATATTGAACAATGTTTTTGTGTGATGCGCCTTAGAGTCTGTCTTTTGACGGAGATAAAGCGCTATAAAAGTGCTATTAGAATTAGAATTAGAATTAGAATCAACTTCCTACACCTTATGGTTTCCGAGATATAGCCCGGACAAGATTTTCAAACTCAAGGTCACTACGGCAAGGTCAAATCAAGGTCAGACCATGACGTTGCACACCTACACATCCTAACCAATGTCCCTACCGAGTATCAACTTCCTACACCTCACGGTTGCCGAGATATAGCCCGGACAAGATTTTATAGGTCAAGGTCACTACGGCAAGGTCAAAGGTCATATCAAGGTCAGACCATGACGTTGCACACCTACACATCCTAACCAATGTCCCTACCAAGTATCAACTTCCTACAACTTACGGTTTCTGAGATACAGCCCAGACAAACTTTTTCCCGCCGCCCACCCACCCGACCCCCCACCCATCCGGACAACATGGGTGAAAACAATACCCTGACAGCCCTTAAGGGCTGTGGGGTAAAAACTGGATAGATAGTGGTTTTTCTTGTAAAAGATCTTTTTGAGTATGATGGATCTTTTGTATCTGCAGAAAAAGTACTAAACAAGCTAAAAAATAAAAGTAACTGGATTAAATATTGCTCAACATCCTCACCTGTGGTGATAAGCTAAGTAGGTGGAATAAAAGTATATCAAGGGTATGTGCCTTTTTGTAAATGCAGAGAAGACATTAGCCACATGTTGTACGAGTGTCCCAGGATATTATCAATTTGGTGTAAAATCAGTAATTGTTTGCAGTTAAATATATTGCTTAAACATGTTATACTTGGAATTCCATGTGATAATTATATTAGTGAAAACAGAAATATTTGTATTGTCATTGTAAGTTTTGCAATTTATAGTAGCTGGTACAAGACTAGTATAAATCATGGAGAATATGCCACTTTAGACATCAAGAGAAATATCAGACAACAGTTGTCTTTCTATGGAGAGGTTTATCATAAATTATTAACTGCTAAGCAAAAAAATCACTTCGAAAGATTAATGAAATGCCTGTTATTCCATTTATAACAACAAATTGTGCTTAAGTATTGTAAGTTAGCATAAATGTTGAATTATATTCATTTTTATACTATTATTGTATTGTCAAAGTATGTACACAAATGTAGTTATAATTATTACATTATTATATTAGGTATGTATTGGTTGTTCGTAGTTAATGTATAGCATCAAATATAAAGAGGAGTTAATATCAGCACACTTATGTGATACTGTATAATTGTAAAATCTTTCCTAATGGGAGGTTGGACACCCTGACATCTCCAGGCTTTCTGGAAAAGAAAGAGATTTCTGGAGGAAAAAAATTGCAAGAATAATGAACCTTGCATAATGTTATGTTAAAAAGGCTTTACATTTGTACATTACTGTTTTCTTGATGCTTTACCAGTGTACATTACTGTTTCTTTTTGCTTTTTTTTTTACACAAAAAAGTGTCGCTTTTTTTTTCTGACACAAAAAAGTGCCAGGTAAACAGTTACTACTATGTAACTAGGAAAGAAAATGTAGAGATTACATCTTAATATTATAATGCCTGTTATATCTTTATGATATATATTTGTCAAAGGCTTTTGAATTCAACCTTTGAAGTCTAAAATTGTTATTATTATGTGATCTTATTGTATGTAGCTAATGTTGTGTAGTATGATGACTGGTCTTCCTTCTCTCACACCAGAGGCTCCCCCCCCCCCCTCCTGCTGGTGGGAGTTTTATGGTTGCCCAGCCAATTTTAAGAATTATTTTCTCTCTCATTTTACGTCAAAAATCTGTATGGATGATGAAAAAGAGCATTACAATTACAGTTTTCATACTGTGTATGAATGGCACTGTTAAGGGGAACTGATGGCAGGTTTGCTACCATCGCCTGTCCAGGCCCTGTTGCACTATGTTACAAAAGCGTAAATAAATTTTTTTTTTTTTTTAAAATAAAAAAAAAATATTCTAGTTGTACCATTTGCCTCCTACAAAAATGTATTTTGCATATTTTCTACTCTTATCTATACCAAGGACGCATGCAAGATGTATCCACCATAAAAGGACAACTAACATGGTTTTAAAGAAAAACAGCACTTTTCAAGAAATTATAAACAAGAGGGTCAGAGGTGCCCCAAAAGGCGGGTTGCGCACGCAGGAAACAAGGTTAGCAACTGCTCTCATTAAATTTAGGAACAAGGAAAGAAATGTTAGGTTACCCACTTAAGGTAAATGTGTTCGAGTTAGAGTCCGGAAACGAAAATGTGGACAAACAGACAGATGGACAGACATACGGACGAAAAACGGACAAACGAACGGACAGAATTTCACCAATATCGAAAGGAACCTAGCTATCATGTTGATCTATGTCCCTGTCAAGTTTGAATTTGATTGGTCAAACCGTTTTCAAGTTAGAGTCCGGAAATAGAAAATGTGGACGGACAGACGGACGTCGGACACATCAATCTAATAGGCGTGTTGGTTACACGCAACCCGCCTAAAAACGAACAAATGGACAGAAAAACAAGACAAATGAACGGACGGATTTACACCAATTTCGAAAGGAACCTAGCTATGATGGTGATGTATGTCCCTGTGAAGTTTGAATTAGATTGGAGTAACCGTTTTTGAGTTAGAGTCCGGAAACAAAAATGTGGACGGACAGATGGATGGACAGAAAAACGGACAAAAACGAAGAAACGGACGGAAAAACGGACAAACAAACAGACGGAATTTTACCAATTTCGAAAGGAACCTAGCTATGATGGTGATCTATCTCCCTGTGAAGTTTGAATTTGATTGGTCAAACCGTTTTAAAGTTAGAGTCCGGAAACGAAAATGTGGACAAACAGATGGATGGACAGACAAACGGACGAAAAACGGACAAACGAACACACGGAATTTCACCAATTTCGAAAGGAACCTAGCTATGATGGTGATGTATGTCCCTGTGAAGTTTGAATTAGATTGGAGTAACCGTTTTTGAGTTAGAGTCCGGAAACAAAAATGTGGACGGACAGATGGATGGACAGAAAAACGGACAAAAACGAAGAAACGGACGGAAAAACGGACAAACAGACGGAATTTCACCAATTTCGAAAGGAACCTAGCTATGATGGTGATCTATCTCCCTGTGAAGTTTGAATTTGATTGGTCAAACCGTTTTAAAGTTAGAGTCCGGAAACGAAAATGTGGACAAACAGATGGATGGACAGACAAACGGACGAAAAACGGACAAACGAACACACGGAATTTCACCAATTTCGAAAGGAACCTAGCTATGATGGTGATCTATCTCCCTGTGAAGTTTGAATTTGATTGGTCAAACCGTTTTAAAGTTAGAGTCCGGAAACGAGAATGTGGACAAACAGATGGATGGACAGACAAACGGACGAAAAACGGACAAACGAACACACGGAATTTCACCAATTTCGAAAGGAACCTAGCTATGATGGTGATCTATCTCCCTGTGAAGTTTGAATTTGATTGGTGAAACCGTTTTAAAGTTAGAGTCCGGAAACGAAAAATGTGGACTGACAGACGGACAGACGGACGTCGGACACATCAATCTAATAGGCGGGTTGGTTACACGCAACCCGCCTAAAAATTTTAAATTATTCATAGACATTGAAGGAATAGTCCCTATTATCCAGTGGGGCCAACATTTGCTCAAAATCGTTCCATCTCTTACAGTTTTCGAGATAAACAACATTTTCCAATATTCAGAAAAGTCTAAATTTTTCAGAAGTCCTAGAGAAAGTAATTCTAATTCTAATTCTAATTCTAATAGCACTTTTATAGCGCTTAATCTCCGTCAAAAGACAGACTCTAAGGCGCATCACACAAAAACATTGTTCAATATTCAAAAACCAGAGACATTGCAGGGGTCAGCACCGCGGAGAAAGCAGAAAGGAGATTGGAAATTTAGGGTGGGTATGCTTTTCCAAAGAGGTATGACTTCAACTTTGACCTGAAAGAGGCAAGTGAGTTTGCAGAGCGGACCTCATCAGGAAGGTCATTCCAAATCATAGGTGCGTCATACGCAAAACTGAGTCCAAAATGTTTTCGAGACTTGAAAATTGAACCAAAGTGGGGAACCTCAAGAAATATGCCATCAGATTGACTTCGACGAGTGTTATATGCACTATGTCTGGGAATGAGGAAGGGTTCAAAGTATTTGGGGTTACCACTGTGTAGGAACTTATATACCAGCATGGCAGTCTTAAAGATAGTACGGTACTTAATTGGCAACCAATGTAGTGCTTTTCTAACTGGAGTGATGTGTGAGTACTTGGTGGTGTTGGCAACAATTCTGGCAAGGCTATTCTGAACACATTGAAGTTTGCGCAGATCTAGAGCTGAGAGACCTCTGAACAGAGAGTTACAGTAATCTAGTCGACTTCCGACCAGAGCATTGGCAGCCATAAGAGTAGCTTCATGTGTCAGATGTCCTCGGAGTCGCTTAAGATCCCGGACATGAGCAAAACAAGCCTTGCAGACCTTCCTAACATGGCAAGAGAATGAGAAATCAGAATCAAACCAGACACCAAGGTTCCTAACTGCATCTGTTGGTGATATGAGATTACCAAGTATATTGACCGGGAAGGACTGATTAAGTTTTTCGCGCTGAGACTTTGAGCCAAACACAATGAATTCAGTCTTATCTGGATTTAGCTTGAGCTTATTTGTAGAGAGCCATCTCTTTACGTCTTCAAGGCAGTGTGACAGCTTATCAAGGGCAGAGGCAACATTTTTATGTGTGAGGTGTACATACAATTGTGTGTCATCAGCGTAGAACTGGAAACTAATACCAGGATGATTCTGTATGACTTTACTCAGTGGAGTAGTATAGAGTGAAAAAAGGATTGGCCCCAGGACAGAGCCTTGAGGCACACCATACAATAACTTTTTGGCATCAGATAAAATTGACCCAATCTTAATGCACTGAACACGGTCTGAGAGATAAGACTTAAACCAATCGAGGACAACCCCGCTCACACCAAACCAGGAGCTAAGAGAATTAAGTAGCGTATCATGAAGTAGTCTTTAGCATCCAGGGGGTGCAAAATATGCCCCAAAATCGCTCTACCTCTTACGGTTTTTGATATTAACAATATTTTCCATTTCCACCCAAATAAGATGATGGCCGAAATTCGTAAAAGTCCAAATTTTTCAGAGGTCCTAAAGTAGTCCTTAGTACCCAGTGGGTCCGAAATCTATAGTTTTTGAGATAAACAACATTTCCCATTTCAGACAAAATTTATCATGTCGGCCAAAATTTGGAAAAGTTAAAATTTTTCAGAGGTCTTAAAGAAATAAGTTCCTATTTGCCCAAAATCGCTCTATCTCTTACGGTTTACACCATGACATGGCAAACCTACATCTGCCAACCAATGTCCCTACCAAGTAGTAGCTTCCTACATCTTACAGACCCAGAGAAGCTTACCTCCCAATGAAGATATCAAATTTGGTGAAGCTAGCTGGTGTAGTTTTCCGCTGACAGCATTAACATAAAAAATCTCTCTACCTGCGGCGGCGGGGGCGGCTGCAGCGGTGGCAGCATGGCAAATGCTAAACCGAAGTATCCACTGGATGCATCCGGTGGATACAATAATTAAGAATGATCCAGGCCTGATACTCACACAATGGAATCTACTTGTGGTCTTGTACATATATGCAAGATAGGAGAGAAATCCCTGCAAGAGTCAATGAGAAAATTGCGAGAAAGTGTTGAAATTTTCACACTTTGGGTGAGGGTACTTCACTTGTAAGGGCTCTGGGGAAAAGACAAACATATCTGCATGCTTTGAACAATTTTTCATCATTGATAGATAAGGTATCTTTTAAAAAACAGCTCTGGGCCTTGTACTTTTGCAGAAGTTGTTTATGCAGACAAGGACGCTGCAGACGCTTTCCTTCTAATTTTATTACATACATTTTTCCTTGAATGAATTTTATTGACAGAAATAAAGGATGTGGCTGCCTCTCATACGAAACAATCACAGTTCATGAGATGCAGAGTCTCTAGATTATGGCATTAAAAAATTAGAAAAGCCCTTTTTCTGGTAAAGCAACAATTAATATTAAATGGATCTGAAAAACCCAAAGAACACAAAAACTGTAGATATAACAGATATTTTTAACTCCTTTACCTCCACTTTTCTTTATTGTACACAAACAAAATTCTTCTGGATTATTTTCCACCTGAAAATACATTCACACAATGATGCAACTACCAACAGTTTAAATCAATACAATGGGGAATAAAAAAAAAATTTAATTTTGTTAACTAGATTGTGCAGACAAGCCATGGAGACCGTACACTTTTAAATTTAAATTATTGCAAAGAAAAATAAATTAAATAAGAACACTGTAAACATTGTAACTGTAATGGTAACAAAGAAAAAGGCAATTTACTTATTTCACTGACTGAAAACATAAAAAGCTATTACTCACTTAGCTATTGAGGTAGACCTCTGAAATAAGGAATATCCTGAAGGTACCGGAAAAGTAGCTGAACAACATTCATCAAATGCTTTAAAGTGGTTGTGGAGGTATATACAATTTACTCAAAGTAGATACTAGTTCTACTACTATCATAGCTATGAAAGCTAGAAAAAGGTTTTTAAGCAGGTTTTCTCTCCGGACTTTCATGACTTGTGGCATAGTGCAATGAGCATCTATCTCTGCACTGAAGATAAGCAGCAATGGGCTACGTTAGCACTGGGATGGGTGACCATCTGAGTTCTAGACCAGCTATCGGATGTGTCTGAGTTGGGATTTCTTTTTGTCACCAGACTTCTATAAATTCTAGTGCACTACTCGTGTCTCTGATGGCTGTGCAGCTCGCATATGTATACCAAAAGACGTATCGGCCTTGTTGAAAACAAAAACAGAGCGTCCCAGCTTAAAAATCAAACTTTAATGTTTGAAGGAAGAGGAAAAAAAACTGGGCCTGTAAGAAGCCAAAAACCTGAAAGTAATTGAAATGACAGTACCGATACTGCCTGGATTTTGGAGGAAGAATTGAAGCCATGCTCACTAAAAAAGGCATAAATAGCCCCAAGGGCTACACTACCAATGACGCCAAGCCCTGGCTTGGAAATCTCATATCTTGCCACCCACAAAAAGATGAAAAACTAAAAGGAGATTATGGGATCACCTGGGGAAAACATAATACATTATATACCGTAAATGACCTATTTAGCGCACAGTGCGCTAAGCAAAGTCTATTTTTATTCAATATTTGGTGGGAAAAAATTACCCTTTTAGAGCACCCATTATGAAACACTTTCCGGGATGAAGTATAGGTCAATCCGGTAGAAAAACAGTGTTTCGACATTTAGAAATACCCACTTCCTGTAAATATGGCGGTAGATGAAAACAGACTCGAAAGTCGTGACAAAAAATTCAATTTATTAAGTAAAAATACGTACAATATATGAAAAATATGTGGATATTGTGCACTGTCACCGACGATATTGCTGGGAAAAAGAGGTAGGGTGCGGTTACAAGGGCGGATGTGCTAAATAGGTCATTTACGGTATATTAAGTACTGTCTTAATAAAAAGCTAAAAGACCTTACCAAACATCCTGAGGAGGCAGGCATTTACCTAGAACCTGGGATTTAGACTTCTGAAACTCGGTTGAAGCAGGTGTGCCTCCCCCCCCCCCCCCCCCCCCTCCCTTTTTTTTCTTCCCGAGGATGATTAGACTGAGGGGAAGGGTCTAGGACTCGTTAAACCGCTGTTAATGTACCAGATACAAATTGTTATCTGACCAAGGAAGGTCTTTTAGGAAAATAGTTGTAAATGTGTGTGAGGTTTCCAGTGACAGGCTTGCATGATTTGGTCCACCAAAAAACCCCACCGTATAAGGCCTTAGAGACCGTGAAGGCCTTGGGTGAGGTCGAAAATGACTTCTGGAGCCTCTGCTACCTGGGGAAACGATAGTTACTGCTGGGAATGGATTGACCCCAATAGGGGTGTTTCCTGTAGGTGCCTCTTGGTTGTGGGGATCGTGAAAGGGCTGATTTCACAGGGTCTAAACCCTAAAGTGTTTCTACGGGTGCATTGAGGAGGAACTCTTGTCCCTCCTTAACTAATTGTGAATGGGGAACTCCTAAGTTCTTAAGATCTGGTGTCTCCCCTGACTTTCCCATAGGGTATAAGTCTCTCTGGAGAGTGGGCTTAAGGCCTTATCTGACAGACTAAGGGACTCTGTTGAATAAGAATCCTCTTATACAGGATATCTAGTCAGGTCTTCTCATAATCATCTATGGCTGCTGCTTTTATTTATATATATTTATATTTTTATAGGCACCCTTGAAAAATGAGTTGACCTGTTGAAAATAGCCTTGATACTGTCACAATAGCTTCGTGACTAGGTTGAATTCAAAAAGGGACCCTAGGTAAGAGCAGCCAAAAAATAAGCGTACCAGCTAGCCTATAGGGGCCCCAGAGAGACTAGGGGAGATACAGATTTTGTTATTTGTCCTCAAAACAAGGATGTCCCAATTGTACCCCCTGGTTGAACCAGGGGTTTATAGATTAATTTTCAGGTAAATTAGCAGCCTGAATGTCCTGTTTAAATTTATCAAAAAATATCTTATAGGATTGAGTGGGAGCATAGCTGAAGGGCGCTTTGGCCCAAGCTCCTGTTGGCCTGCTACATCATTCAGAGCCCAGACTGTGGTGGAGGAACAAGGCATATTGTCCCTGGGGTCAATGTCCTTGGAATGCTGTGAGGGCAAGTCAGAAAAATCTACTTCCCTATAAAGTACAGGGTCTGGGTTTGAATAGATGTACCTTGTTCAGAAGAAGCCCTTTTGGGGTTTGAGGACTTTTTCACTTATGTTTTTATATGTCCAAGTATGTGTGCGAACTAGGATTGTTCAAGTTTGATCTAAAACAATCATCTGAACATCCAAACTGCTCGGAATTTGGATCCGGACAATCATCTAAATATCCGACATGTTCGGATGGTTAGTACTTGGGTAAGTCAAGCTGAGATTGGGACCAGGCTTCAAAAATCTGAGACACCCGAAGGGCTCGGATGGTTATAACTTGGATGATATGCAAGTGGTTGTTCAAACCAGGCTTCAGATCCAAACGGAGATCTGATCCACCCCCGATTGGAATTGGCTGACAGATTTAATCTATCAGAAGCCTGGAACCTCCCCATTATTCCAAATTGGTTTAACAACCATTTCTGTTGTTGAATATGGTCTACATTACAAATACCTTATAAGTAAAATATTTTAATGTACAGAAAAAGGGGGGGCAACTTGTTGTATTGCCAAACTAAGGTTTGCAAGCACCTGCTGTCTAGACAAACAAAATTTGAACAAGAACTCGTTTTATTTTAAGTTTTAACCCTTAAAAGGTCAATAAAGTAACAAATAAGGGATAAAATATTTTATTTTATTTATTTCAACAGGTCCTGTATAAAAAACTATATGCACGCGTCTCTCAGCACATGCTGTCTAGACAATGATGTCACCACAGGGGGTTCCCCAAGTTAGGTTTGTGCTTTATTTCATAATTTAACCCTTAAAATGGACAAATACTGTAGCAGAACAGGGATAAACCCTTAAGTATTTATTTTATTTGAATTCAACAGGAATATATTCCTGTATATAAGCTACATGTACGAGTCGTGCATTAGTTTGCAAGCAATGCCACCTAGACAAAAAATAGCCAGCCTCAGCAGGCAAGAACCCCAGCCCGCAGGTACAGGTAAATGGCCAATGACATTGAGATTTGGAAAAATCTTAGGAACAACGTCCGTTGTAAGAAGTATAGAGGACCCACAAGATGTTCTACAAAAGATTCACAGGCCATGATTTCTTACAAGTAGTCTTCATATTTTGAAGCCCTAGAAACAATTATAAGGGAGATATAAGGCCTTTTTGACATGATCACCCTCCTATTTGGCATTAACGATATGATATGGCGGCCATTTTGTTTCCAAACAAGGACACCATTACTCTGACACAAGGTTTCCAGTCCATTTACATTTTGTGCAAATCTGATGAAGCTAGCTGCAATATTTTAGGTTACAGAAAATAGTAAAGATTTTAGAACAAACTTTAAGACTCCAAAATTTTAAGTGTTGCCATGGCAACAGTTGCTACCAGATACCCCCAAAAACCTAATCATCTCTAGATTATCTTGGGGTAAACATATCCTAAAAATTTGGTGAAAATCCATGCAGGGGTTAAGGCTGTGGAACACCCACAAACTTTAAGACCCGAAAATTTTAAAAGTATTGTCATGGCAACAGTTGTACCCAAATACCCCCCAAAACTTAATCAGCTCTAGATCCTCTTGGGGTAAACATTCCCTGAAAATTTGGTAAAAATCTGTGCAGGGGTTTAGGCTGTGGAACACCCACAAATTTTAAGATCTGAAAATCTTAAAAGTGTTGCCATGGCAACAGTTGTTATTAGATACCCCCCAAAACCTAATCAGCTCTAGATCCTCTTGGGGTAAACCTCCCCTAAACATTTGGTGAAAATCCGTGTAGGGGTTTAGTCTGTGGAACACCCACAAACTTTAAGACCCGAAAATCTTAAAAGTGTTGCCATGGCAACAGTTGTTACCAGATACCCCTCAAAACCTAATCAGCTATAGATCCTTTTGGTGTAAACATACCCTAAAATTGGGTGAAAATCCGTGCAGGGGTTTAGGCTGTGGAACACCAACAAACTTTATGCCCACCGCCGCTACTGCCCGGACGGCGCAGGGGATGACTATAACCCCAGCCTTTATGGGCTGGGGTTAAAAACGAAAGTTGTTTCCGATGATTTCTTTCAACAAGGACTCGTTTTGTGGTTCATTTATATATTTTAAACCCTTATAATGGTCAAATAATGAAGCAGATAGGGGTTAAATATTTTATTTCGACAGGCATATATTCCTGTATAAAAACCACATACACGAGTCAATGTCACCCACTGTTTCTTTACAATGTGAACCCGGAAGTGGATTTAAGTTGTAAAATATGTTAAAAATACTTATCTGTACTGTGAATTGACATAAAATTAAGATTCTATGATATAAAATAAAGAAACTGATGTAGTTTCAGTATCCAACAACACGTATATCCATATAAAACTAGAGGATCGCTCGCAAAAAAAAAAGATAATGTTTTTGCATAGCAAAAACAAAGCGTCCCGAAAAGGATATAAAGGTGAGTGCTAAAGTCTTAAGAAAATGCTTCGTTTCTAGCCTTATACTGTTGTGGCAACCAAAGTCAGCGCAGTCTGTTCTATCTAGCATGGTTTTCAAGATATAAGCATTTTTGTGTTTTGCAAAAAATTAAAAAATTCAAAATGTCCGCTATATTTGGCGAGACAAAAATATTTTGAAAATTGGCATGGCTACTCTGCAGAGATACCCAGCAGGTCAAAAATTTTGTTGAGTTCGCTCCATATAGCACGGTTTTCGAGATATAAGCATTTTTGTGTTTTGCAAAAACTTTGAAAATTCAAAATGGCCACCATTTTTGGGGAGACAAAAATTTTTGTCAAGACCACTGCCGCGGTGTGTATCTCCCGCCGAGCATTAAAGGAGAAGAAATAGCTTTTCCGAGATATTCACAATTTTTCATTTTCATGTTTGAAAGCTCTTCCAAAAGTAGGTGAATGAGTTATTTGAGAAAAATTGGCTATCTGCAATACTATTAAGAGATAATTCACATTTACTCATTTTGAGTAGGTGAATAATTAGCTATGGGTCTGAAACTTCACCAAGTGAAAGCTCTCCCAAAAGTAGGTGAATGAGTTATTTGAGAAAAATTGGCTATCTGCAATACTTTTAGAGATAATTCGCATTTACTCATTTTGAGTAGGTGAGTAATTAGCTACGGGTCTGAAACTTCACCAAGTGAAAGCTCTCCCAAAAGTACATGAATGAGTTATTTGATAAAAATTGGGTATCCGCAATACTTTTACAGATAATTAGCATTTACTCATTTTGAGTAGGTAAATAATTAGCTATGGGTCTGAAACTTCACGGAGTGAAAGCTCTCCCAAAAGTAGGTGAATGAGTTATTTGAGAAAAATTAGCTATCTGCAATACTTTTACAGATAATTCGCATTTACTCATTTTGAGTAGGTGAGTAATTAGCTATGGGTCTGAAACTTCACCATGTGAAAGCTCTTCCAAAAGTAGGCGAATGAGTTATTTGAGAAAAATTGGCTATCTGCAATACTTTTAAGAGATTATTCGCATTTACTCATTTTGAGTAGGTGAGTAATTATCTACAGGTCTGAAACTTCACCATGTGAAAGCTCTCCCAAAAGTACATGAATGAATTATTTGATAAAAATTGGGTATCCGCAATAGTTTTTGAGATAATTAGCATTTACTCATTTTGAGTAGGTGAGTAATTAGCTACGGGTCTGAAACTTCACCAAGTGAAAGCTCTCCCAAAAGTAGGTGAATGAGTTATTTGAGAAAAATTGGCTATCTGCCATACTTTTAGAGGTAATTCGCATTTACTCATTTTGAGTAGGTGAGCAATTAGCTATGGGTCTGAAACTTCACCAAGTGAAAGCTCTTTGGGATAGCTGCTCTGCAGAGATACCCTGAAGATCAAAAATTTCGTCGAAATCGCTCTATGTAGCACGGTTTTCAAAATATTAGCATTTTTGTGTTTTGCAATTTTTGCGCAAAAATTCGAAAATTCAAAATGGCCGCTATTTTTGGCAAGACAAAATTTTTTTGAAAATTGGCATGGCTACTCTGCAGAGATACCATGTGGGTCAAAAATTTCGTCGAAATTGCTCTATATAGCACGGTTTTCGAGATATAAGCATTTTTACGTTTTGCAATTTTGCGAAAAATTCGAAAATTCAAAATGGCCGCAATTTTTGCGAGAAAATTTTTTTGGGAAAATTGGCATGGCTACTCTGCAGAGATACCCTGTGGGTCAAAAATTTCGTCGAAATCGCTCTATCTAGAAGGCTTTTCGAGATATAAGCATTATGTTTTGCAACTTTTGCGAAAAATTCGAAAATTCAAAATGGCCGCCATTTTTGCTGAGACAAAATTTTTTTGAAAATAGGCATGGCTACTCTGCAGAGATACCCTGAAGATCAAAAATTTCGTCGAAATCGCTCTATGTAGCACGGTTTTCAAAATATTAGCATTTTTGTGTTTTGCAATTTTTGCGCAAAAATTCGAAAATTCAAAATGGCCGCTATTTTTGGCAAGACAAAATTTTTTTGAAAATTGGCATGGCTACTCTGCAGAGATACCATGTGGGTCAAAAATTTCGTCGAAATTGCTCTATCTAGCACGGTTTTCGAGATATAAGCATTTTTACGTTTTGCAATTTTGCGAAAAATTCGAAAATTCAAAATGGCCGCAATTTTTGCGAGAAAATTTTTTTGGGAAAATTGGCATGGCTACTCTGCAGAGATACCCTGTGGGTCAAAAATTTCGTCGAAATCGCTCTATCTAGAAGGCTTTTCGAGATATAAGCATTATGTTTTGCAACTTTTGCGAAAAATTCGAAAATTCAAAATGGCCGCCATTTTTGCTGAGACAAAATTTTTTTGAAAATAGGCATGGCTACTCTGCAGAGATACCCTGTGGGTCAAAAATTTCGTCGAAATCGCTCTATCTAGCAGGGTTTTCGAGATATAAGCATTTTTATGTTTTGCAATTTTTGTGAAAAATTCGAAAATTCAAAATGGCCGCCATTTTTAGCGAGACAAAATTTTTTGAAAATAGGCATGGTTACTCTGCAGAGATACCCTGTGGGTCAAAAATTTCGTTGAAATCGCTCTATCTAGTACGGTTTTCGAGATATAAGCATTTTTATGTTTTGTATTTTTGCGAAAAATTCGAAAATTCAAAATGGCCGCCATTTTTGGCAAGACAAAAATTTTTTCAAAATTGGGATAACTACTCTGCAGAGATACTCTGCGGGTCAAAAATTTCATCGAAATCGCTCTATCTAGCACGGTTTTCGAGATATAAGCATTTTTGTGTTTTGCAATTTTTGCGAAAAATTCAAAATGGCCACCACTTTTGGCGAGACAAAATTTTTTTAAAAATTGGGATAACTACTCTGCAGAGATACTCTGCGGGTCAAAAATTTCATCGAAATCGCTCTATCTAGCACGGTTTTCGAGATATAAGCATTTTTGTGTTTTGCAATTTTTGCGAAAAATTCAAAATGGCCGCCAC
Source organism: Sabellastarte sp. h YS-2021 (assembly GCA_964017235.1). Taxonomy (NCBI): domain Eukaryota; kingdom Metazoa; phylum Annelida; class Polychaeta; order Sabellida; family Sabellidae; genus Sabellastarte; species Sabellastarte sp. h YS-2021. Next base: position 95,236,972 of record OZ024931.1, on the reverse strand, counting down.
TTTTGGCGAGACAAAAATTTTTGAAAACTAGGATAACTACTCCGCAGAGATACCCTGTGGGTCAAAAATTTCGTCGAAATCGCTCTATCTAGCACGGTTTTCGAGATATAAGCATTTTTGTGTTTTCCTTATTTGGAAAATTCATACTGATTAATTAATCATTAATTACTCGGCCATTTCTTAACCAATCAATGCCAAAATCTAATGATTCCAGATTTTAATAGAATGAATGTATTTGCCAAGTTTCAGGTGAATTGATAAAATTCCTTTCAAGTTATCATCCGGACAAGCTTCCCCATCGAAAAAAGACATTTTTGGTCATGTGACCTCTCTGATTGGTTGAAATGTCACTGCAGCCTATTCAAAAATATTCCCCAAGGCTACTGCCTAAACCTGCCAAATTTGAAAAGAATCCGCCTAACGGTTACAGAGTTATAAGGAAAACAAAATGCGGAGCCAGCACAGCCAGCGGAGCCTGAAGGTCTCCCATACACAAACAAGCATCCCGCAAGGGACGCTTAATTAAATCTCTTTACTTGCAATAAAAAAGCGGCTAACTCGCGGCTAACTCGAAAGAGGAAGCGGAAGCCTACATCACTACTGGGGTCACCTCGATTCCAAGGCATCTCGCCACTATTATGCGTCCACTTTTCTTGGATGTTGGCCGAGATGCCTGCGGCCTCCCGAGTAAGCATTCAGTTCCACATGATAAGCTATTGTAGCGCATTAAAATCATCAAATTTCGACAGCGCTTCTATGTCAAAAAATCTGCTATTGCGGAGAGAGAAGTTTGTTGGAAGTCTGCGTAACTCTTCTTGCATCATGCTTCAAAAGTGGTCCACCTTGATTCGTAGACTCTTCTTGATAAAAGACCTGGGTGCCTTAATTTTTTCTGCCACCAACTATAAGGATTTTGAGATAATTTGGTCTCGAGTCCAGATGCCAAACATGGAGAGTGAGATATGGTTAGTTTTGGTGAAATCTCTGACTGAATGTTTGAGGAGATTTTCCCAATGTGGTAGGAGCAAGTGGTTTTGTGGACAGGTCTATCACTCAGGTCACAAAATCAATTCATCCCTAGCCACCCTGGGGGTACTACTATCATTTGGCAAGCATAAGGTCTCAACTTTTGTATCAATTTTGGAGTGAGAACAGTATTTGAACAGTAGGCATAACCCTCTAGTGCCTCCCATGAGATATTAAATGCATCTACTGCCATTGCATTGGGGTCTGGGACTGTGAAATGTACAGAGGTTATTTGTTGTTCAGTTTTGTTGTCTACCATTGGCTTGTGCCAAATTTGGCAAATCATGTGAAAAAATTTGGATGAAGTAACCAATCTGAATGAATTTGTCCCTGCGTGAAATACTGTATGCTATCACATTTAGACAGCCCTGAATGTGGTAAGCCCTCAACAAAATTGCTCTGAAATTGCAAAAAGACATTAGACACCAGACTATCAGACACACTTCTAAGAAGAGGGTCCATCCTTGTTTGTTGAGATAAGACAGTACTATGGCATTGTCTGAAGCAACTGGAACCCTCTTGTTTTGAAGGTAAATCTGAAAAGCCTTTATTACAAGAAATACAGCCTTCAGCTCTAAAATGTTTTCATGAAGACTTGTTTCTGAGACCAACCACACGCCACTGACTGTCATTTCTTCCAAATGTGCCCCCCAACCCTCGACAGATGCATCAGTAGATAACAGGAGATTGAATTCCTCTCCATGGTGAGGACAACCTACTAAAACATTTTTTGGGTCTTTCCACAATATCATGACTTTTCAAAATCTATGAACAGGGAATCAGAATGTCCTGTGATTGGAGATATTTCCAATGAGTTTTTAGGTACCACTGAAATGGAATCATGTGTAATCTACCCATTGAGACTGTCTTTTCTAGAGAAGCTAGGATCCTTATGAATGACATTAGAATTATTGGAGTGGTTGTCAAACTTGTTTGCAAACCCTCTATTGCCTCTATTGTCAAAATACCACACTTTTTTCTGTGGGGGGGACAAATCGCCTTTGCGTAGTTCGAATCTGTAACCAAGGAAATCAGAGAGTTAAGTTGTTCTGACTTTTTGAAGTTTATCACCCAACCGAGTTCTTGAACAAAACACAGCTAATTGTTTTGACTGCTCAAAGGAAATTTGCTGTGATGGAGCCCAAAGTAACCAGTCGTCCAGATACCGGAGTATACAAAGTTTTGAAGCATGAGTTTACCTCCCTTGCTACTCGAGTAAATTCAAGTGGAGCCGTTGCTATACCAAAAGGTGGGACTTGGAACTGAAAATAAGGATCTTCTACATGAAAACACGAAAGATTTTGTGACTTACATGTCTGTTACTACCCATTCCTCTTTGCAAATGGAATTTCTGATAACTTCTGCTGTCTCCATTTTGAAAGCTGGGACAGGGGTTGCCTCTGCCATATTCACCCCACGAGACGAGACAGAGGTACTACCCATTTCTAGCACTGACAAGCAACCTTGCATACTTTCCAAATTCTCCAAAATAAGATACAATAGATCTGAAGATGCAGATTTCTCTGTAGGGTAGCAGAAACGGTAGATGGGGTAGAAGGTGGTGGTTTTTCAGAGACCAACAAAGAGCCTTCTAATTCTTTCGAAATCTCTTTAGCTTTCTTAAGTTTGTATGCTTTCTTGGCTTTCAATTTTTCTTTTCAGAAGAAAATAGCATCAGAGATGCCCGTACCCCACAACCTGGGGAAATGGTTTTGAACACCATGAGATATAGAAGTAGTGAAACAGTACACAGATTGGGATACTTTCAGAGCAGTGTCAGTGTCCAAATAATGTTTAAGTAGAGAAAATAACATCTAAGAGAAAGAAACTGCATGTAAAGATTAAGTATTAAAACAGGACAATTCAGTTAACCAAAAATTATGAAGCTTTAAGACTTCTCCCATTTTGATATTCATTTGTATGATCGAATTATGGTTTGCAAGTTTTGAATATTACCCATACATACAGATGTGGCAACACATGCTTTTGTGTGGAGTTCAGGCAAAACCTGTGGCTCACATGATGCAATACCATCTGTTACAATGGGAAGTTGCAAAAGTAAAACAGTTAATGAATTCTAATATGACTTTAACAGTGCTTAATCTACATCAAAAGACACCCAAAGGTGCAACAACCAAGATTCAAGTAAAAGATATAAGAGAGATATAAGAGAGATAAAATAGTATTAGATATCCCTGTAGAGAGATAAAATAGCATCAGATATGCAAGATCAAATATAACAAATATATATCACATATAACACCCGACCAATGTCCCTACCAAATATCAACTTCCAACCACCTTATGGTTTCCGAAATATAGCCCAGACAAGGCATTATAGGTCAAGGTCACTACGGCAAGGTCAAAGGTCAAATCAAGGTCACACCATGACGTTTTACATCTATACACCCTGGCCAATGTCCCTACCAAGTATCAACTTCCTACACCTTACGGTTTCCGAGATATAGCCCGGACAAGATTTTATAGGTCAAGGTCACTACAGAAAGGTCAAAAGTCAAATCAAGGTCAGACCATGACGTTGTACACCTACACCCCTAACCAATGTCCCTACCAAGAATCATCTTCCTACACCTTACGGTTTATGAGATATAGCCCGGACAAGATTTTATAGGTCAAGGTCACTACAGAAAGGTCAAAAGTCAAATCAAGGTCAGACCATGATGTTGTACACCTACACCCCCTAACCAATGTCCCTACCAAGGATCATCTTCCTACACCTTACGGTTTCCGAGATATAGCCCCGACAAGATTTTATAGGTCAAGGTCACTACGGCAAGTAAAAGGTCCAATCAAGGTCACACTATGACATTGCACACCTACACCCCTAACCAATGTCCCTACCAAGTATCAACTTCCTACACCTTACGGTTCCAAGATATAGTCCGGACAAGATTTTATAGGTCAAGGTCACTACGACAAGGTCAAAGGTCAAATCAAGGTCAGACCATGACGTTGCACACTTACACCCCCTAACCAATGTCCATACCAAGTATCAACTTCCTACACCTTACGGTTTCCGAGATATAGCCCGGACAAAATTTTATAGGTCAAGGTCACTATGGCAAGGTCAAAGGTCAAATCAAGGTCAGACCATGACATTGCACACCTACACCCCCTAACCAATGTCCCTACCAAGTATCAACTTCCTACACCTTACGGTTTCCGAGATATAGCCCGGACAAAATTTTATAGGTCAAGGTCACTATGGCAAGGTCAAAGGAAGGTCAGACCATGACGTTGCACACTTACACCCCCTAACCAATGTCCCTACCAAGTATAAACTTCCTACACCTTACGGTTTCCGAGATATAGCCCGGACAAGATTTTATAGGCCAAGGTCACTACGACAAGGTAAAAGGTCAAATCAAGGTCACACCATGACATTGCACACCTACACCCCCTATCCAATGTCCCTACCAAGTATCAACTTTCTACACCTTACGGTTTCCGAGATATAGCCCATACAAGATTTTATAGGTCAAGGTCACTACGGCAAGGTCAAAGGTCAAATCAAGGTCACACCATGACATTGCACACCTACACCCCCTAACCAATGTCCCTACCAAGTATCAACTTCCTACACCTTACGGTTTCTGAGATATAGCCCGAACAAGATTTTCAAACTTAAGGTCACTACGGCAAGGTCAAATCAAGGTCACACCATGATGTTGCACACCTACACCCCCTAACCAATATCCCTACCATGTATCATCTTCCTACACCTTACGGTTTCTGAGATACAGCCCGGACAAGATTTTATAGGTCAAGGTCACTACGGCAAGGTCAAAGGTCAAATCAAGGTCACACCATGACATTGCACACCTACACCCCCTAACCAATGTCCCTACCAAGTATCAACTTCCTACACCTTACGGTTTCTGAGATATAGCCCGAACAAGATTTTCAAACTTAAGGTCACTACGGCAAGGTCAAATCAAGGTCAGACCATGATGTTGCACACCTACACATCCTAACCAATGTCCCTACCAAGTATCAACTTCCTACACCTTACAGTTTCTGAGATACAGCCTGGACAATCTTTTTCCCGCCGACCACCCACCCGCCCATCCGGACACCATGGGTTAAAAGAATACCCCAACAGCCCTGAAGGGCTGTGGGGTAAAATAGTAACACAAATCTGTGACTGAATGATCCCACTTTGACCAAGGGCTTGGGCTAAACATTACAAGCCTTCTAGACTCCGTGTAGATCATTACTATGAGGCAATAATAAAGGAGATAAAATACAAAAACACAAAATCTGTGATTTTACATCCCCAGTTTGACCCATAATGGGTGGCCAGGGGGTAAATCTGAGCAGTTTTTAGACTCTCTGCTTATAGTTTCCAATTACCTCACAATAAATTTTATGGCTGTAAATGCAACGAATAAGGAGATAATAGGGGGACTTCTGATGAATCTAAGTTTTCTGATTACTACCTAGTATAAAAACAATCATAAATCGCTCAATTATGGTCCAATCTCTCCCAAAATCTAATCAGCTCGAGAATTTGATAGCACTGACATATATTCAAAATAACACCCCCTACAGTAAGCAGTTTTGGCTAAGCAGTGATGATGAGTGGGTGTACCCCCCAAAAAATAACTTTGATAATGTGACTTTGTTAAAGGTCAAAGGTCAAAAATATGCATGTGGAAAAATTTTCCAATGTCTAAGGTATGTAACTGCCAAAAATGGTTAGAATCCAATCACTAATAAGGAATATATTCAAGGGAGATGATAATGCTTAATTATCATTCTAAGGTTCATAATGTTAGTGAATATGGTTCCTTAAGTAGGGTGTAAAATTAATTTATACACAGCTCCATGGATTGGACACATTTTGTGATGCCCTGAGAGTGCCAGTGGGAGACAATGATGCTGCTTGAATTATATACAAATCTCAACACACTGCACAAAAGCTTGCAAAAGATACACTGTTTTATCTACTACTGCACACAAAGTGAATCTGAGCCTCACTTTAAATTTGTTTAGCAGCATTTTGATGACAGTTGGGGTCTGGTCCTTGTTTGTGACATTTACAGCTGTAACACTACCTTCTGTTGGGGTGAAGATACTGGTCTGAAACAGAAATATTTAGTTCTGAAACACCTATGTAAAACTTTTGCTGAAATGGGCCAAAATGGTAAATGTTGATGGATATCTCTACAGAAAATGCTCCCATGAGAACAAGTGTATTGGTGACTGCAGACTACTAAAATTGCAAATTTAATAAGTAAATTAAATTTTTATTAAGTTAATATAAGTTAATACTCTATCCAAAGGACAATTGCTTATCCGGTCGGCACAGACCGGCCTGTCAAACAACAGAATAAGTCATCCTGTGTTTCCACCGGCTGGCCGGTCCCACTGTGCATTCGCTAGGGGGGCGTATTGTACTTCCTTCCTGTCTAGACAGCGTAATGTCATAGCATCTTTTTTGTTGTCTAAACATATTAAGACCCTTAGTAAGCTGATGGCGGGGCCAGTTGGGAGGGCCTTGCCTGTCCATTGGATATCAAATTTGCAATTTTATTGTGTAAATACATCCTATCCTATAGACAATTGCTGAATAACTACCGCTTGGTCGGCAGGTAAGTTACTAGGGACTTAAGTAAACTCCTAAATGATAACAAAATTTTCTCAGGTCTATGTTGACTTAGAGTCAGGAGACCTGTAGGCCTATGGTCGGTTACCAGTACCCAGTTGCCGGGCTATACCAACGTTGTCCCCCCCTTTTTTACAGACTTGCTCTGAGGTAGGGGATGAGAGGGATGTGTTCAGTCCCAGAAGGCAAATAAAACTCCCGAAGGAAGCACATCACAGTTTTTTTTTGTTTTTTTTTTCGCCTTTTTTTTATATTATCATGAACTATTTACACTGTGTACATATATACAAATCTCCTCAATATAAGGGCTATTTGTGGATCTGCTGAGTAGCCACTACTGGGCCCAAGTGAAAAACTAAGATTTGTTCTAAGGAGACTCCCAACTGTAAGGCCTTGACATCATGGGCTTTAACCTGATGTAAGGTGAGGGCCTCCTGATCAGAGAGCTCATAACATATGATCACAGTCTGCTTGATCCATGAGGAGATAGTGGCAGGTGAGATATCCTTGTCAAAACCTTTCTTAAAGGAGACAAAGACTAACTCCTTGTTCTGCCTGAGGTCTGAGGTCCTGTCCAAATAGTAGCACAGTGTTCTGACCGGACACAGCGACCTATCAGACTTGAGGGACTTATCCAGAATTAGGGCCAGGGCTGGTATAACCACTGGGGCCACACTGTCTGGATCCTCCTTGGCCAGCTGGTTCTTGGAAAGAAAGCTGGGTGGTGGGTACAGAGACATCTTTGACCAGTCTGACTGGTGTCTGATGTTCTTGTTTTGCCAAGCATGGATCTCACTCCTGCATTTGCCCAACCCCAGGGAAAACAATCTTGAAGGTCAAATGCTTCAACGAGGCCTCTTTAATTAGTTCAAATGGAGCCTTTGTCAGCTGGTGGAACACCAGGGAGACGTTCCAGGAGGGAATGCCCCTCTGACCCTCAGGTATATCTCTATGGAGAGTTTCTCTGGAGATGAGTGAGATTCTCATCTTTGCTGACATTTATGGACGAATTTCCCAGTTTGTCAGCACTGGTTGATCTGTACCCATCAGTGGTACTAAACTGGCTGTAACTTTCTGTCCTGGGAAAGGTACAGAAGGAAGTCAGCTATTGAATTAATAGGGGGTGCCCTGAAGTCCACCTGATTACTGAGGCACGACTTTGTAAAAATGTTGAGGCTCGAGGAGCCAAGCATGCAGATTTAGGTTTGACAGATTCCTGTATGGAGTCTGACTAAATGGTTGAGTGAGCAGGTTGGGCAGGTTGGACAGACACAATGGGATCAGACTTGACATGGTCACTAGATCTCAGAACCAGGGCATGTTGGGCCACCCTGGAGCAATAAGAATGATTCTCCTGCATGGGTACTCCTGCAACTTCTTCACCACTTTGCCCAAGATGGCTACTGGTGATAAGGCATATGGGTCCAGATCCTCCCACGGCAGCCTGAGTGCATCGACTGCACAGGCCAGGGGGTCCGGAACTGGTGACACAAACTGACCCAGTTTGTTGTTGAACCTTCTTGCAAAAAGGTCTATGTGAGGCTGGTGCCACCTGTTGCATATTGCTTGAAAGACCACTCTGTTTGAAAGGTCTTGCCTATCCTGGATAGGTATGCTACCACATTCAACCGGCCTGTAATATGTCGGGCTTTGAGATTAACCTGCTTTCTGGCGCACCAGGTCAGGATCCTCCACTAAGTTGCACACAGAAGGCCCGACTTCTTCCCCCAGAGGTCTTGGAACTCTTTCAAGGCCAAAAAGACCGCCTTTAGTTCCAGGTAGTTTATGTGTAGTTTGCTTTGTGGTAGGGACCAGTTTCTCCTTGCAGTGTGTTTAAGTGAGCGACCCACCCTTCTTTTGATGCGTCTGTAAAGATTTGCACAGCATGTTTTAGTGGATAAAATGATTGACCTTGAAGCATATTGCTTTGCTCCAGCCACCATTTCAGATGAGGGTGGAGTAACCTGGGTATGGAGATCACCTTCTCTGACTCTGGAACCCTCCAGTTGTTTTTCAGGTGCCACTGTATGGGCCGCATATGCAATTGACAAAGGTGGACCTGTTTCTCTGTGGCTGTTAACAGTCCTATGAGGGACACTGGTCCAGGGTGGGTCTGACCTTGCCCTCTTTCAGGTCGAACTGGTAACCGACGAGGTCGACAACTTGTTTGGGGTCCGGCTCTGATTTCTCCCTGTTCACTAACCAACCTAGATCCTGATAAATAGTTACTAGAGTTTGTGTATGCTGGAGACAGGTTTGGTGGGATCTGGCCCGGACCAACCAGTCGTCTAGGTACTGGTGGATCCTTATACCCTCTGCAGTGCCATCAGTTTGACCTCTTTGGCCACTACAGTGAACTCCATTGGTGCTGTTTACAGACCAAATGGTAGTGCCTTGAACTGGTATGTTTGTCCTTGTACATGAAGTCTTCAGTACTTCCAGAAATGGCTTGCAATTGGTATGTGGAAGTAGGCGTCCTTGAAATCTATGGATGCTACCCACTCCCCTGTCTGGAGGGAGGTCTTTATTGTTTATGGTGTCTCCATTTTGAACTTTTCTGCCTCGAGGAATCTGTTGAGGTTGCTGAGATCTAGTATCGGTCTCCACCGGTCGTTTGGTTTTGGGACCAAAAATAGTCTTATTTTTGAGATTCTTGATTTTTGACCAACTCTACTGCATTTTTGTTCATAAGCTGATGTAATGCCTCCACCAGGTAGAGGTTCCTGTGGGGATTCACATAGCAGCTTATGATGGTGGATAACCTTGTCAAGTTTGGTCTGGTCTGGAAGGGGAGGGTGTAGCCCTCTTTCAATATTTGTAAGACTTTTGGTCAGGCCCCCAAGGCTTCCCAAGTTTCCCAAAACTGGTTTAGTCTGGCCCTACAGGCAGATCTTGTTCAACAGTTTGGACATTTTGTATATGTTTGATAGAACACAACTGATTGACACAGGAAACATTGTTCACATATTTTACTGACTGACAACAGCTGTGTTTCAAAAGTCGACTAAAAACCTACCTATTTCAGAAATCATTTCCACCATAATTTCTAACTACTGAACACCGGATCGACTCCCTGGGTACGACTTGGAACATGTCTATGACTCAATGATTTATGCCTTACGAACTGGATGGTGTGCCTTAGAATCCGTAGATACGGAGATTAAGCACTTGGACAACTGATTGATTGATTGATTGTTTTGTCTCACAACAGCTGGACTTACGCCTTTCTTTGTGGCTGCCCTTTTACAATATGTGTATGATTTACAACAACTGAGTTTACAACATTTGTTACTGTCTGAAAAACTTTTAAGGTCTCTCTGGATACTGGTCCGGTCTGGTGACACTGGTACAAGGTTACAGTCTCTTGGTTATTCAAGTTGTCTGGTCCAGTCCAGTCCAGTGGAGCTGACACAAATTTACAAACTTTACACTCTCTTTGCTCAGGGTCAGCCACCATGGTACTAGAGCACTTACATAGTAATTGAAATTTATATGACAGCTGACCTTTGGCCTTTCAATGATGAAAACTTGTTGGACTGATGACCACCTTTCTTCTTGCTGAAGTGTCCCAGTGTTTTCCAAGCTGGATTTACCAGACCTCTGTTCCTGAGTCTGTTTATCCAACCCCTTGTAAGGGTGAAAAAGACTGTCCCTCTGACCACCAGACTGTGCATAAGACAGATCTTTGTCCGATCTTTGTCCTCAAACTCAGTCCTCCTCAACTTACCTCAGCACAGAATCTGGGAACAATGTAGGTAAATCCAGTGGAGCTTACCACAAAGCAGCAAGTGTATCCTGTTTCAAGCCAGACTTCACTTGAGCCAAGTAGGAATCAAGTCTAACTAGTGTCACATTTGCCATGGAAACAAAAGCAAAGTCAGAAAGGTGTTCCATGGCCTTGGCCATACTCTGTGTGATACTGGATTAAAGTTCATCAGGTACTGAAGCTCTTCCATAGCAGCTCCCACTTCACCAGTCGACTTTCCTTTGGTCTGTTCAGACTGTAGCACTTTCAGCTGTGACTGCATTACCTGTTGAACCTTGCTGAGGCACCTACTGGGTATGGCTGCATGGTTAGTAGTGGTGGGAATCGGACTTGAAAATCAAAATCGATTAATCAGAAAAGTCCACAGATGATTAATCGATTCAAATCGATTTTTGGGTCATACAGGGAATTTTACAAAATTCCTTCCATAACAAATAGGAACTGTCTGGGCTACTGTCAGTGACGGATTTACAAATATTGATGTTGGTTTCCAGTAGAAATAACTGTCAGTAATTTTCTTTGAAATCTATCAATCTTCCCTGATATTTTAATGATATATATGTTGTACTGTGGTTCTATGTTATCTTTAATTTATTTACGATCAGAAAATAGTTATTTTCTGGAATAAAATGGACGTAAGTTCTGTTACTTTATTGTCAAGAAGTTTCACAACTTGCAGTGAAGTTTTGTAGATGATAATCATTAACATGTAAACTTCTAAACAGTGACAAATGTGTTGAAATAACATAAAATATCCTTACTGTGACAGAATTCAGCTAATTAAACTGAACATAATGGTGAAAAAAATTATAAAAATTAGACAAGAAATAAGGAAGTTATGTCTACTTAAACATAGTACATTAAACATAAAAACGCAGTACCGATCGCATATTTCCCAATTATCACCCATTTAAAACCACTTTTGTTACTGCTGACGGCTTCAGAATGGGGAAGCTACTATTTCTATTATCGTCCACTCAAAGCGTCTTCCATGGTTTCGTTTTTGTTTTCGTCGCCGATGTTTCCAATGGGATCAATGTAGATGCTAACAAGAGGAGAGTGCCCGTGAACGGGCACTGTGTCAGCTGACTGAGTGTTTTTGATTTGTGAAGGTGATTAAAGGACAGAATAATTATCAGGAAAAGGGCTGTACAGAAATACAGTAAATGGTAACTGAACAGCAAGTTCGAAAGAAATTCCGAAGCTGACAGAAGAAAAGGATAAAAAAGTTGTGCCCTGTAAATGGTATTATGAAGGAAAATAACAAGGTAATTGTTTAAGTGTAAAAAATAGGTTAAAACATATTTAAAGAAATACTACAAATGCAATATCCTCGTTCGACCTTGAAGAAGGGGTCCAAGGTCAAATCTAACCACACAAATACATTCCCAGCCCATGATTTCCTATGGTTTACCATTCCAAACCTGTAGGACCAATTATAAATGAGTTATAAGCACTTTTAAGCTTGGCTGTCCTCATTTGACCTTGAAGGAGGGGTCCAAAGGTCAAATCTGACCATACCAAAAGATTCCGAGCCAATGATTTCCTATGGGATGGTTTACCATCCCAAATCTCTGTCACCAATAATAAGCGAGTTGTAGGCACTTTCAATTTTCGCTATCCTCATTTGACCTTGAAGGAGGGTTCCAAGGTCAAATCGGACCATATCAACAGATTCACAGCCCATGATTTCCTGTCTTTTTACCATCCCAAACCTCTGGGACCAATAATAAGCGAGTTATAAGCACTTTTAAGTTTGGATATCCTTGTTTGACCTTGGAAGGAGGGGTCATTGAAGGTCAAATCTGACCACACCAAAAGATTCCCACCCCATGATTTCCTACAGGTTGGTTTATCATCCCAAACCTCTAGGATCAATAATAAGGGAGATATAAGCACTTTTCATGACTGACAAAAAACACCTGTGGCGGCCATCTTGTTTCTCAAAATGAGGCCAAAAATATTCCCAGACAACATTTTATGGTTATTAATATATACTGCAAACTTAAGAAAGCTAGCTATAATATTTTTTTTCATCAGAGCAGTAATGGTGAAATCTCTCTCTACACACTGCGGCTATCCAGTGGATATAATGATTTACTCAACAGTGAGAACCTGAAAGTAGCTATTGCTCAGCTATGCCATGACATAGAGGTCTGCAATTTCACTATGTTATAGCTGACCAAAAATTCTGTGAATAACATATTTAACAAATTACTCTAAATGTAATAGTTTTCAAGTTACAACTGATTTACTCAACAGTGAGAACCTCAAAGGAACTATTACTCAGCTATGCAATGAGCTACATGTCTGAAATTTTACTATGTTGTAGCTAACCCAAAAGTAGGTGAACAACATATTTAAGCAAACTACTGTAAATGCAATAGTTTTCAAGCTACAACTGATTTACTCAATAGTGAGAACCTGAAAATAGCTATTGCTCCGCTATGCCATGAGCTATAGGTCTGTAATTTCACTATGTTATAGCTGACCCAAAAGTAGGTGAACAATATATTTTAACAAAATACTCCAAATACAATATTTTTCAAGTTATAGCTGATTTACTCAACAGTCAGTACCTGAGAATAGCTATTGCTCAGTTGTGCCATGAGCTATAGGTCTATAATTTCACTATGTTATAGCTGACCCAAAAGTAGCTGAATAACATATTTGCACAAATTTCTGTAAATGCAATAGTTTTCCAATTATAACTGATTTACTCAACAGTGAGAACTTCAAAATAGCTATTACTCAGCTATGAAATGAGCCACAGGTCTGAAACTTCACTATGTTATAGCTGACCCAAAAATAGGTGAATAACATATTGAAACAAAATACTCTAAATGCAATAGTTTTCAAGTTATAAGTGATTTACTCAACAGTGATAACCTAAAAGTAGCTATTACTCAGCTATGCCATGAGCTACAGGTCTGAAATTTCACTATGTTATAGCTGGCCCAAAAGTAGCTGAATAACATATTTATACGAAATTCTCTAAATGCAATAGTTTTTAAGTTACAAGTGATTTTACTCATAATGGAAGTTACTGAAAAGCCCCAAAGTAGCTATTACTCACTTAGCTATTGAGACAGACACCCAACTTACTCACCATATTGTAGCTATGAAAAAAGTAGCTGAACAACATATTTTCACAAAATGCTGTAAATGCAACACTTTTGAAGTTATAAGTGATTTAGTGCATGATTTCATGAATTTTAATGCATTAAAAATTATTAAAAAAATTTATTAAAAAAAAAGTAAGACAGATCCAGGTCTCATACTCACACAAGAGAATCTACCTCTGGCCTAGTACATATATGCAAGATATGAGAGAAATCCCTGCAATAGTCACTGAGAAAATAGTGATAAAAAGTTGAAATTTTCACACTTCTGGTGGGGGTACCCCCCTTGTAATGTCTCTAGCAAACAGACGAACAGACAGATTTGCATGCCTTGAACAATTTTTCATCCTCGATAGATAAGGTATCTTTTAAAAAAACAGCATGTCTCTAGGCCTTGTAGTTTTGGAGAAGAAGTTGTTCACGCGGACGCGGATGCCCACGCCGCAGAGTGATGACATAATGTCAGCTGACTGACAAGTCAGCTGACATAAAAAGCGTACTCAAGCTCGGAATCGAGTTCTCGGTGAATCGTTACACCACTAATGGTTAGAGATGTTGGTGAACTCCCTAGCAGCCTTCTCAAACCTTCAGAGGGTGTCCTGTGATAAAAGGCATGAAGTTGGTGCCGGTGAAATGAGTCTAGATGATCTTGCTATCCACCTATATACACTGTTTTACTTGGCTGAGTCACAATGCCAGAATGATACAGAACCGGCCGGTCTGCACTGGCTAGGGTGGAGCCCGTACCACCATGCATGCGATTTACTTGGTTTGAAAAACTGGTCCTTCTGCAGACCCCCTGTTTCTGAACTTCTGGACGGGTACCCTTGCACAAGTGAAAGGTTCAAACTGTCCATTTTTCTGCATAGCCAGTCATCTGTGTGAAGGTTAGCACTCACTTTACCCACTATCTGTTTGGGTGCAGCAAAGGGGTTATCCTCAGCACTGGACGCAGTTGAATCAATGTCCGGTATATGTGTGCAGCCCATGTATGAACATACCCCACGTAAGGTTTTTCTGTAGTTTTGCTCTTCAGTGGAGGCCTGGTCGGTGTCGGTTACAGAGACATACTGCTCCAGATCCAAGTCAGAGTCAGAACTAGTATCCATATCAGTCTCTGGTGTTTGATGGACATCCACAGGTGAAGTGCTGGGTGCAAACCTAGTGACCTTGTCGGTACAAGACTGTCTATAGTACTGGACCTGTTATCATTCTTAGGCATGTGAGCAGGCTGCTGATGAAGAGTGATGGTAGTACTAGGCCAGTTATCAGACTTAACATGCTGCTGATGAAGCATGGCCAGTGGGTTGGTGGGTTGCTGGTGAGTGGTGGTCGGTCGATCGATTGAGACTCAAAGAAGGGCTGGGTGTTGTCTACAGCACCGGCTGGTGGAGGGTTGGCTGGAGAGATGACAACTGGCTGGATAACCAGTTCTGACTGGTTGAATGAATTAGATGGCAACATCGCCTCCGACCTGCTGAAATGTTCCGACCATCTTACTGTCTATTGAAGGTTTTGCAACCTTAGCTGGTGAAACATGCTTTTTCATAGCCTTGTCCTGGTCCTTGGTAGTATCAGTCTTCTTGCCTTCACATTTCTGCTACTCAACTCTTCTGAACTCTTGTGTCTTCTTGGCTTTCGCACCAGGGGTACTACTCGCCTCTTCTGAGTTCAAATCTTGTCTGTCTTTCGCTACCCCCAGCACTCAAACTAAAGCTGGATAAACAAGGGTGCTACTTGACTCTTTTTGGATAGCTTTTTGATCATGTTTTCCTTTTTCTTCTGATATGAGGGTGTAGCCAAATGTGATTTCTGTTCCTGGGTTAGAATGTTGCAAAACTGACAATCTTCTCGTTTAACACAGTGGTCAGTGCCTTTTACTTTGTCTCTGCAACGGGTACAGTAAGCGTGGGAATCGAACCCTGCCATTAAATGTCCACAAAGACCCATTTTTGCTCAGGTGAAGCCATAATGGTCTATAAGTGTCTATAAACAGTTAGTAGTAAGATAGACTGCAAATAAAGCAGAAACACAACACTAATCTTCACTTTGAAAACTTTCACAAAAATCTGTCTGCACAGTGCACGTGCCAAACGAAAAAGATGCTAATGTATGACGTCACACTGTCTAGACAGGAAGACAGTACGATGCACCCCCCCCCACCCCCACCCGGCAAATGCACATTGGGACCGGATGAGCCGACCGGATTAGCAATTGTCCATTGAATAGGATTTATTACCGCAATAGAAACACTGGTTCACCACCCACTGAGAATTCAGCAGATCTCAGAGATTGTTTCATCTTTATGAATATACCATTATAATATAACACATTGTCTTTCGTGAATTGATTTCATTTGGTGATATTTCCATGGATGTTAAATATGTTATATTTCAGCGCTTTCAATGTTAATATACACAGCAATGTGACCAAAACACCTCTGTACTGGCACATGGTGAGGGAGAACTGTACCTGCAAGTCATACATATGTCCATTGATCATGGAGAGGCGTCGTTGGACTCGTTTGTTTACCTTCCGCCGCCTGTTTGCTGTGTTGCCACCCACTGTGTTGTATCTAGTGTCACAAAGAGAAAAAATAATGAAACATCTCTACAAATGCTTTAAATTCAACAAATACAGTAGAACCTCCATTATCTGACCCTCTTGGGAGAGTAACAATTAGGTCGGATAATAGAAAGGTCGGATAATGGAAAGCCTAAAATAACAGGTTTAAATGGAGTTGGGAGAGTGGATTGGAGGTCGGATAATTGAAAATTCGGATAATAGAGGGTCGGATAATAGAGGTTCCACTGTATTTGGATGCGACAAATACACACAATTCTAGTATTAAAATGATATCCCCCTCAGTACTCTCTGGATTACTAATAAAATAATTAAAAATAATCATTAAAAAGAATTGATTTTGTGAAAAGGAAAACCTGATTTAGCATCTCAAACATGACAGCAACCCAGAAAGACTGACCTGAAGTGTTGCTCGACTTCTGTTGATGCAGGCAACTGCCCACTGGAAAATGACTTATTGACTTCATCACCATTCTCCTTCTGAAATTGACACAACAAAATGAATTCCACCCTTTACTAAATGCTTTGGTTTGTGGCCTCCGTCATTGAGCACTGAGTGATAAGCAGGCGAGCATAGAAGTACTAATTACTTCGTTGTTGTGTGTGATTCAACAGAATTACAATCAAACTTCACTTACAATGTAAGTTTGTTTTATTTCTAATTGATTTTTAGAATCTATGAAAGCTGTACTCATCACAAGAATGTTTGATCCTTACAAAACCATTAAACACTTACATTCTCATCTGCTTTGCTGGAAATAGCAACAAAACTCCTTCTCCAATTTTTTGGTGCTTTCACTATTGATGTTTCATCAAGTTTCTTGAAATGAATGGGAATCTTGACACCCCAGAATATGCGCAATCTACCTTCTATGTGTAAGGCGGTGCTGTCATTCTGAAGATTATAAAAGAAGATTTTTTGAAGCAACTGATTACAAACTGGTGAATATAAATAAATCAGTCATCAATTTTTGGAACATTTTTACTGTAAAAGTTATTTTTCTTAAAATTTGTAAAAGTTGTGTTATCTGACTAGGAGGCAGCTTCAGATATTTGACTGTATGGTATAGAACTCTGGAGTATGTCCGAACTGAGTCCTGCATGGTCAAAAATGAGTCTAAAATTGATTTATCTCTTACAGTTTCTAAGTTTTTTCGAATTTTTAAATGACCACAAAATTTAAAAATTCAAAATATCAAGACATTAAGTTCTGTAAGTCTGGAGTAGCATGTAATTTTAAAATGAAGTAGAAATCACCATACCTCAATCCCACTCAGAGATATTACTTCTTAAAGTGAGCCGAAAATAGTTCTATCTTTTATTGTTCTAAGACATGTGGACATTTGGGTTGTAATATTAATTTTTATTATGTGATCAAAAATGTATAAAATAATTATTTTAAAAATTCATAAAAGATCCTTTATAAAGACCCAGAGCTGTACTTCAGAGGTTGAAATACTACCAGGGTATCAGGAAAATAAAATATATCGGGAGAATCCAGTACAGCAAAAACAGTCAAAGCAGGTAGATATTTAGTCAAGTGTACCAAAAAATAGGAAAATCCAGAGTTGTAACTTACTTGGGAAAGTACTAAAATGGTATTATTCACACAAAAATTCCAGAAAAATCCTTTGCATGGGGCAGTGAGAAAATGGCCAAAAGTGTTGAAAATTTCACAAAAAAAATGCTAAGGATAAAATGAACAATTTTCAGAGCCATGGCACAGATGCTTTCACAGATGACAAAGATGTGAAAGCATGACACCGAAAAAATAGAAACAAAATCCACAATAAAAATTTGTGCACAAAAAATACTGTTGAAAAGATCATGTGATTAAAACAAGGAAAGATCACTTGATGTCAAAATTGACTTCCAGCAGATATTACACTTAACACTCAGTGTTCATGGACAAAATTGCCGAGATTTGTGTCAAATATTTCAAAATGGTTATATTATCTTTTGTTCAAGAGCCATAAGGAACCTCTTCAACATAATCTCCTATCTGTACCGGGTTATACACATGACTTATTTCTTAAATTTTCTATGATAATGTGTAGGCATATAACATGAAACGATAAATCAACATTACCATAATTAAAGTATCTTTTATACATTTTATTAACAAATCAAACACATCAAAGGAAAAATATTTTTACACTTTTTGCATTTACCTCATCCACTTTTAGTGACAGGTTTGAACCAGAAGTGAACTTGTTGTAGTTTTCAACCCTTGTTTTCAAGTGCGATCTGGATTACAGAAAGAAAATAATGAAACAGTTTTTACAAACAGAAGATACCCATTTATCCACCAGCCAATATCTCGTGGAGAGGAGGATTTCCTAGAATATCTCACACACAACCATCCCCCCACCCCAATCTAGAAGGAAATCCCCTCCCCCCACAATGGGAAAATCTCACCCTCATGGGTGGTTTTCCTAGGAATATCCACCCCACATTCCATTATTTAATTCAAGGTAACTGAACTTTAGCAAAATTTAGTACATACAGACTTAGTTTCAAACATTTACTGATGGCTCTTCATGAAGTTGAAAACTCTTCATGAACGATAATGCAAAGGAGGTGGCAAAACAAAGAAGGGTCATTTTCAAGAGACGCTTAATTACATACTTTTCTTCCATTTCAGAGGAGCTAATTATGTTTTGGAACTACTGTCAATTGACCATTAGCCTAAGTTGAGATATTCCAACAGAATAAACAAGAATTAACTAGAGGATCGCTCGCAAAAAAAAAAGATAATGTTTTTGCATAGCAAAAACAAAGCGTCCCGAAAAGGATATAAAGGTGAGTGCTAAAGTATTAAGAAAATGCTTCGTTTCTAGCCTTATACTGTTGTGGCAACCAAAGTCAGCGCAGTCTGCTCTATCTAGCACGGTTTTCAAGATATAAGCATTTTTGTGTTTTGCAAAAAATTAAAAAATTAAAAATGTCCGCTATATTTGGCGAGACAAAAATATTTTGAAAATTGGCATGGCTACTCTGCAGAGATACCCAGCAGGTCAAAATTTTGTTGAGTTCGCTCCATATAGCACGGTTTTCGAGATATAATCATTTTTGTGTTTTGCAAAAACTTTGAAAATTCAAAATGGCCACCATTTTTGGGGAGACAAAAATTTTTGTCAAGACCACTGCCGCGGTGTGTATCTCCTGCCAAGCATTAAAGGAGAAGAAATAGCTTTTCCGAGATATTCACAATTTTTCATTTTCGTGTGTGAAAGCTCTTCCAAAAGTAGGTGAGTGATTTATTTGAGAAAAATTGGCTATCTGCAATACTTTTAGAGATAATTCGCATTTACTCATTTTGAGTAGGTGAGTAATTAGCTATGGGTCTGAAACTTCACCATGTGAAAGCTCTTCCAAAAGTAGGTGAATGAGTTATTTGAGAAAAATTGGCTATCTGCAATACTTTTAAGAGATAATTCGCATTTACTCATTTTGAGTAGGTGAGTAATTATGTACGGGTCTGAAACTTCACCATGTGAAAGCTCTCCCAAAAGTACATGAATGAGTTATTTGAGAAAAATTGGGTATCCGCAATAGTTTTTGAGATAATTAGCATTTACTCATTTTGAGTAGGTGAGTAATTAGCTACGGGTCTGAAACTTCACCAAGTGAAAGCTTTCCCAAAAGTAGGTGAATGAGTTATTTGAGAAAAATTGGCTATCTGCAATACTTTTAGAGGTAATTCGCATTTACTCATTTTGAGTAGGTGAGCAATTAGCTATGGGTCTGAAACTTCACCAAGTGAAAGCTCTTTGGGATAGCTGCTCTGCAGAGATACCCTGAAGATCAAAAATTTCGTCGAAATCGCTCTATGTAGCACGGTTTTCAAAATATTAGCATTTTTGTGTTTTGCAATTTTTGCGAAAAATTCGAAAATTCAAAATGGCCGCCATTTTTGGCAAGACAAATTTTTTTTGATAATTGGCATGGTTACTCTGCAGAGGTACCCTGTGGATCAAAAATTTCGTCGAAATCGCTCTATCTAGCACGGTTTTCGAGATATAAGCATTTTTGTGTTTTGCAATTTTTGCGAAAAATTCGAAAATTCAAAATGACCGCCATTTTTGGCAAGACAAATTTTTTTTGAAAATTGGCATGGCTACTCTGCAGAGGTACCCTGTGGATCAAAAATTTCGTCGAAATTGCTCTATCTAGCACGGTTTTCGAGATATAAGCATTTTTACGTTTTGCAATTTTGCGAAAAATTCGAAAATTCAAAACGGCCGCCTTTTTTGCGAGAAAATTTTTTTTTGAAAATTGGCATGGCTACTCTGCAGAGCTACCCTGTGGGTCAAAAATTTCGTCGAAATCGCTCTATCTAGCAGGGTTTTCGAGATATAAGCATTTTTATGTTTTGCAATTTTTGCAAAAAATTCGAAAATTCAAAATGGCCGCCATTCTTGGTGAGACAAAAATTTTTTGAAAATTGGGATAACTACTCCGCAGAAGTACCCTGTGGGTCAAAAATTTCGTCAAAATCGCTCTATCTAGCATGGTTTTTGAGATATAAGCATTTTTGTGTTTTCCTTATTTGGAAAATTCATAATGATTAATTAATCATTAATTACTCGGCCATTTCTTAACCAATCAATGCCAAAATCTAATGATTTCCAGATTTTAATAGAATGAATGTATTTGCCAAGTTTCAGGTGAATTGATAAAATTCCTTTCAAGTTATCATCCGGACAAGCTTCCCCATCGAAAAAAGACATTTTTGGTCATGTGACCTCTCTGATTGGTTGAAATGTCACTGCAGCATATTCAAAAAAATTCCCCAAGGCTACTGCCTAAACCTGCCAAATTTGAAAAGAATCCGCCTAACGGTTACAGAGTTATAAGGAAAACAAAATGCGGAGCCGCCGGAGCCGCCGGAGCCAGCGGAGCCTGAAGGTCTCCCATACACAAACAAGCGTCCCTTGCGGGACGCTTAACTAGATGAATGCTTTTGCTAACAAAAGCGAAGCGTCCCTGAGAGTTTAAAATGCCTTGTGGTTTTAATAAGCATGCCATAAAGCTAAGAATGCACAAAGCTGTACCGTACTGTTACATAAACCAACCCCCTTAGTGATATCATGACAGGGAAAATCCTACAAAGGTCTTCTTTAATTAACATAAACAAGCATTGTAGACATAAACAAGCTGGAGAAAGTGTTGTACATTGGATGTACAACATTGGATGTAACTTTAGTAAATTTTGTGTAAATGCTACAAAGCATTTCAGTAACGAGTATTGATAACTTCATATATAATCATGTGTGCAAGTATGTATTGCACACATGGGGGTCAGGAGGTAAAACTAACCGGCTATTTAGACCGTCCACATATGGTTTCCCAATACCTCTTAATACATTCTGAAGCTATAATAGCAACAATGAAGGAGATATCAGGTAAAAACTCCAAAACAGCTATTTTTTACCCCAGTTTGACCCATAAGGGGGGGGGGGGGGGGGGGGGGGGGATCAGGGGATAAAAGTGACCAGCTATTTAGATTCTCCACATATGCTTTCCCAATACCTCTTAATACATTCTGAAGCTATAAAAGCAACGATAAAGGAGATATAAGGCAAAAACTCCAAAGCAGCTATTTATGACCCCAGTTTAGCCTATAAGGGGGGGTTGGGGGGTAAACTGACTGGCTATTTAGAGTCTCCACATATGCTTTCCCAATACCTCTTAATACATTCTGAAGCTGTAAAAGCAACAATAAAGGAGATATAAGGCAAAAACTCAAAATCAGCTATTTTATGACCCCAGTTTGACCCATAGGGGGGGGGGGGGGGGGGAGGGGGCGTGGGGTAAAACTGACCGGCTATTTAGACTCTCCACATATGGTTTCCTATTACCTCCCAATACATTTTATGGCTCTAAATGCAATACTTAAGAAGATAATAGGGGGTTGACCTAAATTTAAGGCTCTCAGATTGGAAGGTGTGAGGAAATCACCCATAAATGAGGGGGGGGGGGGGTGTACTTAAAAATTGTTTTTGATCATGTGACCTTCATAAATGTCAAAGGTCAAATTTAAGCATGCAGAAAAATTTTCCCACGCCTAAGGTATATAAGTGCCAAATATGGTTTGAAACCTTCTAATAATAAGGGAGATATTCAAGGGAGACCATAATGCGGCGGTGGCGGCGGCGGCGAGGAAACTGAGGCAAAAACAAATAAGCGCCCTTTCAGGGACGCTTAATGATTGACTACTCAAAACAGATTTGTTACAACTTACATTGAAATTTTGGGCTCTTTGCTAATTTCTGGGTCTGTTCCTTTGTGATCCGTCATCATGCAGCAAACATTACTGGAAAGTCAAAATCACAGTAACCTTCAAATCTTCATCTACTACGGCACTTACTTGTCTGAAAAACAGAACACCATTAATTTTTAAACCAGTTTTTCTGCCAAGGTCTGTGTCAAAACACAGACAAGCAAGATATAAAGGAATTTAATTAGGAATATCCCCTACCTTAACTTATTTAATTCAAGCTAAATGAACTTCAGTAAAATCTAGTGCATATATACTTAGTTTGAAGCATATACTGAAGGCAATAGTTAATAGGGCAACTTTGACAAATTTTAGACAACTGTGTATAAATGTGTCTGAATATCAAATAAACTAAAATATACATAACTCTTGTATATTCATGGTTCAAGTTTAGTTCTTGAACTAAAGCATATTAAATTAAAACTTTATTCAAATTTGATGAGACATAACTATTGTACTATCTTACTAGCCATATCTTGTAATTAACCAAATATAATGACAACAAAATAATATGTACATCAGCTAAATCATCAGTTAACACTAAATTGGACTTTATGGTAACAGCTAGACAATTAAATATAATAATATCTCCAGACATATATGGACATCAGCTAAATCATCAGTTAGCACTAAATTGGAACTTTACGGTAACAGCTAGACAATTAAATGTAATAATATCTCCCGACATCATGTGAATAATATAACCAATCAACAATGAAAGTCCAGCAACTAAGCTTTACTTCTAGGAGTCTAGACCTCACTCAATGGGCAGAAATAACATCTGAACAGAAAATATCTAAAATTCTCTTTGGTTCAACCAAAATTCAAGTCTAAATTTCTCTTTTCAAAACTTACACTTCAGAACATACAAAATCTAACCAATTCATTTAACTTCTACCTCTATTCTAAATCTACCTTTTAACATTAAAATATTTACATTTACATTCAATTTCAATACGATTAAATGATTTACAAATTGTATTTAACTTGGATGTTTGTGATATTGCAGTTAACAGAAAACAAAGAATATGTTAAAGTATGAATTATAAGTTAATACACAGTGAGGTGACATTAATGTGAATTGAATGTGTTATTGTGTAAACATTGCAAAACAGATGATCAAATATAATAAAATATGTCCAGAAGTATTACTGTGTGTTCATCAACAATTATAAGTGATTAACTCAACAGTGATAACCTAAAAGTAGCTATTACTCAGCTATGCCATCAGCTACAGGTCTGAAATTTTACTATGTTATAGCTGACCCAAAAGTAGCTGAATAACATATTTACACAAAATGCTCTAAATGCAATACTTTTCAAGTTATACATGATTTAGTGTTGAGTAAGAACCTCAAAGTAGCTATTACTCAGCTATGCAATGAGCCATAGGTCTGGAATTTTACTATATTATAGCTGACCCCAAAATAGGTGAATAACATATTGAAACTAAATAATCTAAATGCAATAGTTTTCAAGTTATAAGTGATTTACTCGACAGTGATAACCTAAAAGTAGCTATTACTCAGCTAGCTATGCCATGAGCTACAGGTTTGAAATTTTACTATGTTATAGCTGACCCAAAAGTAGGAGAGTAACAGATTTGCACAAAATTCTCTAAATGCAATAGTTTTCAAGTTACAAGTGATTTTACTCATGATGGAAGTTAGTGAAAAGTCCAAAAATAGCTGTTACTCACTTAGCTATTGAGATAGACACTCAAGTTACTCACCATGTTGTAGCTATGGAAAAAGTAGCTGAATAACATATTTTAACAAAGTGCTCTAAATGCAATACTTTTCAAGTTATAATTGATTTAGTACATGATTTCATTAATTTTAATGCATTAAAAATTATTTTAATAATTCATAAAAAAACTTTAGCATGGGAAAGCTCTCCAAAATGTAGGTGAATGAGTTATTTGAGAAATACTGGCTATCTGCAATACTTTCAGTGATAATAGGCATTTACTCATTTTGAGTAGGTGAGTATTTAGCTACGGATCTGAAAATTCCCTAATTGAAAGCTCTTCAAAATGTATCTGAATGAGTTATTTGGGAAACATTGGCTATCTGCAATACTTTTAGAGATAATTCGCATTTACTCATTTTGAGTAGGTGAGTAATTATGTACGGGTCTGAAACTTCACCATGTGAAAGCTCTCCCAAAAGTAGATGAATGAGTTATTTGAGAAAAATTGGCTATCTGCAATACTTTTAAGCGATAAGCCACCTGCCAAATATGAAAGAAATGTGGAAAGAAATGTGGACTGTAGGTCGCTAACAAGCAATATTCCACATTTTAGACATTTTTGTCTACCACAGGCCTAATTTAGATATAAACCCTACCAAAAAGATAGGGTGGCGAGTCCTCTAGCATACCAAGCCACCTGCCAAATATGAAAGAAATGTGGAAAGAAATGTGGACTGTAGGTCGCTAACAAGCAATATTCCACATTTTAGACATTTTTGTCTACCACAGACCTAATTTAGACATAAAGCCTACCAAAAAGATAGGGTGGCGAGTCCTCTAGCATACCAAGCCACCTGCCAAATATGAAAGAAATGTGGAAAGAAATGTGGACTGTAGGTCGCTAACAAGCAATATTCCACATTTTAGACATTTTTGTCTACCACAGGCCTAATTTAGACATAAAGCCTACCAAAAAGATAGGGTGGCGAGTCCTCCACCATATCAAGCCACCTGCCAAATATGAAAGAAATCTGGAAAGAAATGTGGACTGTAGGTCGCTAACAAGCAATATTCCACATTTTAGACATTTTTGTCTACCACAGGCCTAATTTAGACATAAAGCCTACCAAAAAGACAGGGTGGCGAGTCCTCCACCATATCAAGCCACCTGCCAAATATGAAAGAAATCTGGAAAGAAATGTGGACTGTAGGTCGCTAACAAGCAATATTCCACATTTTAGACATTTTTGTCTACCACAGCCCTAATTTAGACATAAAGCCTACCAAAAAGATAGGGTGGCGAGTCCTCCACCATATCAAGCCACCTGCCAAATATGAATGAAATCTGGAAAGAAATGTGGACTGTAGGTCACTAACAAGAAATCTCTGCGGACGACGACGCGGTCGCGGACGATGATGAATCCATAGTATCCCGCTTCGCGCCGGGGATACAATTACAAGACCCAACTTTACAACTTCTTTGATAATGCGCCAATCAATGAAAGGGAGTTCGATTGGGTTTCGCAATTTATAATCTCCTGGAGTATGTCTATTCACAAACTGACAACGTGTATAAAAGAAAAGACGTTAACAATGCATTACCAACCAAACACACATATCACTGAAGGCGTGTTCGCTTGGGGTTTTACAAAAAATAATCTCCCGGAGTTTTTCAATTGACAAAATGCGGGATGTTAATCTAAAATTAAAATGTCAACAATGCAAGTACCAACCAAACACAGCCAGCTCAAGTCCACGTAATATTCCAAATAAAAACTAGAGGATCGCTTGCAAAAAAAAAAGATAATGTTTTTGCATAGCAAAAACAAAGCGTCCCGAAAAGGCTATAAAGGTGAGTGCTAAAGTATTAAGAAAATGCTTCGTTTCTAGCCTTATACTGTTGTGGCAACCAAAGTCAGCGCAGTCTGCTCTATCTAGCACGGTTTTCAAGATATAAGCATTTTTGTGTTTTGCAAAAAATAAAAAAATTAAAAATGTCCGCTATATTTGGCGAGACAAAAATATTTTGAAAATTGGCATGGCTACTCTACAGAGATACCCAGCAGGTCCAAAATTTTGTTGAGTTCGCTCCATATAGCACAGTTTTTGAGATATAAGCATTTTTGTGTTTTGCAAAAACTTTGAAAATTCAAAATGGCCACCATTTTTGGGGAGACAAAAATTTTTGTCAAGAACACTGCCGCGGTGTGTATCTCCCGCCGAGCATTAAAGCAGAAG
Source organism: Sabellastarte sp. h YS-2021 (assembly GCA_964017235.1). NCBI lineage: Eukaryota > Metazoa > Annelida > Polychaeta > Sabellida > Sabellidae > Sabellastarte > Sabellastarte sp. h YS-2021. Next base: position 95,210,633 of record OZ024931.1, on the reverse strand, counting down.
AAATAGCTTTTCCGAGATATTCACAATTTTTCATTTTCGTGTGTGAAAGCTCTTCCAAAAGTAGGTGAATGAGTTATTTGAGAAAAATTGGCTATCTGCAATACTATTAAGAGATAATTCACATTTACTCATTTTGAGTAGGTGAATAATTATCTATGGGTCTGAAACTTCACCAAGTGAAAGCTCTCCCAAAAGTAGGTGAATGAGTTATTTGAGAAAAATTGGCTATCTGCAATACTTTTAGAGATAATTCGCATTTACTCATTTTGAGTAGGTGAGTAATTAGCTATGGGTCTGAAACTTCACCATGTGAAAGCTCTCCCACAAGTAGATGAATGAGTATTTGATAAAAATTGGGTATCCGCAATACTTTTACAGATAATTAGCATTTACTCATTTTGAGTAGGTGAATAAATAGCTATGGGTCTGAAACTTCACAGAGTGAAAGCTCTCCCAAAAGTAGGTGAATGAGTTATTTGAGAAAAATTGGCTATCTGCAATACTTTTAGAGATAATTCACATTTACTCATTTTGAGTAGGTGAATAATTAGCTATGGGTCTGAAACTTGACCAAGTGAAAGCTCTCCCAAAAGTAGGTGAATGAGTTATTTGAGAAAAATTGGCTATCTGCAATACTTTTAGAGATAATTCGCATTTACTCATTTTGAGTAGGTGAGTAATTAGCTATGGGTCTGAAACTTGACCAAGTGAAAGCTCTCCCAAAAGTAGGTGAATGAGTTATTTGAGAAAAATTGGCTATCTGCAATACTTTTAGAGATAATTCGCATTTACTCATTTTGAGTAGGTGAGTAATTAGCTATGGGTCTGAAACTTCACCAAGTGAAAGCTCTCCCAAAAGTAGATGAATGATTAATTTGAGAAAAATTGGCTATCTGCAATACTTTTAAAGATAATTCGCATTTACTCATTTTGAGTAGGTGAGTAATTAGCTATGGGTCTGAAACTTCACAGAGTGAAAGCTCTTCCAAAAGTAGGTGAATGAGTTATTTGAGAAAAATTGGCTATCTGCAATACTTTTAGAGATAATTCGCATTTACTCATTTTGAGTAGGTGAGTAATTAGCTATGGGTCTGAAACTTCACCAAGTGAGAGCTATCCCAAAAGTAGGTGAATGAGTTATTTGAGAAAAATTGGCTATCTGCAATACTTTTAGAGATAATTCGCATTTACTCATTTTCAGTAGGTGAGTAATTAGCTATGGGTCTGAAACTTCACCATGTGAAAGCTCTTCCAAAAGTAGGTGAATGAGTTATTTGAGAAAAATTGGCTATCTGCAATACTTTTAGAGATAATTCGCATTTACTCATTTTGAGTAGGTGAGTAATTAGCTATGGGTCTGAAACTTCACAGAGTGAAAGCTCTCCCAAAAGTAGGTGAATGAGTTATTTGAGAAAAATTGGCTATCTGCAATACTTTTAGAGATAATTCGCATTTACTCATTTTGAGTAGGTGAGTAATTAGCTATGGGTCTGAAACTTCACCAAGTGAAAGCTCTCCCAAAAGTAGGCCAATGATTAATTTGACAAAAATTGGCTATCTGCAATACTTTTAGAGATAATTCGCATTTACTCATTTTGAGTAGGTGAGTAATTAGCTATGGGTCTGAAACTTCACCAAGTGAAAGCTCTCCCAAAAGTAGGTGAATGAGTTATTTGAGAAAAATTGGCTAGCTGCAATACTTTTAGAGATAATTCGCATTTACTCATTTTGAGTAGGTGAGTAATTAGCTATGGGTCTGAAACTTCACCAAGTGAAAGCTCTCCCAAAAGTAGGTGAATGATTTATTTGAGAAAAATTGGCTATCTGCAATACTTTTAGAGATAATTCGCATTTACTCATTTTGAGTAGGTGAGTAATTAGCTATGGGTCTGAAACTTCACCATGTGAAAGCTCTCCCACAAGTAGATGAATGAGTTATTTGATAAAAATTGGGTATCCGCAATACTTTTACAGATAATTAGCATTTACTCATTTTGAGTAGGTAAATAATTAGCTATGGGTCTGAAACTTCACCATGTGAAAGCTCTCCCAAAAGTAGGTGAATGAGTTATTTGAGAAAAATTGGCTATCTGCAATACTTTTAGAGATAATTCGCATTTACTCATTTTGAGTAGGTGAGTAATTAGCTATGGGTCTGAAACTTCACCATGTGAAAGCTCTTCCAAAAGTAGGTGAATGAGTTATTTGAGAAAAATTGGCTATCTGCAATACTTTTAAGAGATAATTCGCATTTACTCATTTTGAGTAGGTGAGTAAAATGGCCGCCATTTTTGGCAAGATAAAATTTTTTTGAAAATTGGCATGGCTACTCTGCAGAGATACCCTGTGGGTCAAAAATTTCGTCGAAATCACTCTATCTAGCACGGTTTTCGAGATATAAGCATTTTTGTGTTTTGCAATTTTGCGAAAAATTCGAAAATTCAAAATGGCAGCCATTTTTTGCGAGAAATTTTTTGTTTGAAAATTGGCATGGCTACTCTGCAGATATACCCTGTGTATCAAAAATTTCGTCAAAATCGCTCTATCTTGCAGGGTTTTCGAGATATAAGCATTTTTATGTTTTGCAATTTTTGCGAAAAATTCGAAAATTCAAAATGGCCACCATTTTTGGCGAGATAAAAATTTTTTCAAAATTGGGATAACTACTGTGCAGAGATACCCTGTGGGTCAAAAATTTCGCCGAAATCGCTCTATCTAGCACGGTTTTCGAGATATAAGCATTTTTGTGTTTTGCAATTTTTGCGAAAATTTCGAAAATTCAAAATGGCCGCCATTTTGGACGAGACAAAATTTTTTTGAAAATTGGGAAAACTACTCCGCAGAGATACCCTGTGGGTCAAAAATTTCGTCGAAATCGCTCTATCTAGCACGGTTTTCGAGATATAAGCATTTTTGTGTTTTGCAATTTTTACGAAAATTTCGAAAATTCAAAATGACCGCCATTTTTGGCGAGACAAAAATTTTTTGAAAATTGGGAAAAGTACTCCGCAGAGATACCCTGCGGGTCAAAAATTTTGTCGAAATTGCTCTATCTAGCACGGTTTTTGAGATATAAGCATTTTTGTGTTTTGCAATTTTTGCGAAAATTTTGAAAATTAAAAATGGCCGCCATTTTGGACGAGACAAAAATTTTTTGAAAATTGGGAAAACTACTCCGCAGAGATACCCTGTGGGTCAAAAATTTCGTCGAAATCGCTCTATCTAGTACGGTTTTCGAGATATAAGCATTTTTGTGTTTTCCTTATTTGGAAAATTCGTAATGATTAATTAATCATTAATTACTCGGCCATTTCTTGACCAATCAATGCCAAAATCTAATGATTTCCAGATTTTAATAGAATGAATGTATTTGCCAAGTTTCAGGTGAATTGATAAAATTCCTTTCAAGTTATCATCCGGACAAGCTTCCCCATCGAAAAAAGACATTTTTGGTCATGTGACCTCTCTGATTGGTTGAAATGTCACTGCAGCATATTCAAAAAAATTCCCCAAGGCTACTGCCTAAACCTGCCAAATTTAAAAAGAATCCGCCTAACGGTTACAGAGTTATAAGGAAAACAAAATGCGGAGCCGGCGGAGCCGGCGGAGCCGGCGGAGCCTGAAGCTCTCCCATACACAAACAAGCGTCCCTTGCGGGACGCTTAATAACAATATCCATGGATATGGAGTAAATAAACGACAACTGAAGGGTCACTTATATTATATGACACAAATATATTACATTATTTTATGAATGACCACCAACGTCTATGTTTATTGCATAAAAACAACATTTCTTCAATTATCGTCCACTCGGTAACCCATAGACGGTGAATTTCGGCTTCCTTCATCTATCCGAAAACCCCTCGATTATCCGACCGGATTGTATGTCTCCGATGGGGTTCAGATAATTGAGGTTCTACTGTATTACTGGCAGTATCGCTATACAGTAAAAGTCTGCAAAATGCACGAAAATATAGGATAAAAGCTTGTAATTTCTTCAGATTTTGGGTTTGTTCCCAATACCCCGTATTTAAGTTTTCTTATGTTTGCTGACAAGCGATGTGGCGGTTGTAAAATCTCATCACAGTATTTCATTAAAATGCTCTCGATACCGAGATACGGGCCTACTGATCCACCCCTAACTTTTATTATTAAATTCAGTATTTTTTCCTTCAAAAAAGTCTTGCATGTTGACAAAATATCTACTTAAACCCCTAAAACAAGCCTGCAAATTGAACTAGTATTCATACACACTTCTTGAAAATGCTATAATTCGTATTCAAGCAAATATTTCAAAATGTGATTGTTTTTCAAGTATCCCTTCATTAATTTGTCATATATTTTAAGACTTGTCATACTAAAATATTCACCACTTTTATGAATAAAAAATTTAATTGATTTTTTGTTATGTATACCTTAAACATCTTCAAGAGAACCGCCACAAGTGTACATCGGTTACTGCTCGGTGCAATATAATGGCACAAACCCAAACGTAGCACAAAACGGAAGATAAAATATTCAACAAAACTCGCAAACCATATAAGTGATGATGTATTTTAATTAATTGGCTTTGGGAATTTCTATATACAAATTGTGGCAAGTTGGGGTGCTAATTTCTTGTACAATTTATATTATCGCCCCTTAAAAAGTCTTCTAAAACATTTATTGTTGTGAGTTTTTGTTGTTAGAAGTCAAGGACAAATGCTTCTATTTGTCTACAAAATGGGCGTTCACTGGCATTTCCGATTTGCAGTGGAAACAGCTGATAATGAAGATAAAATGTCAAAATATAGTGGTGGTGGACCAATTCACACCCGTGTACCTATTTACGCCCACCCCTAAATTTATCCAAAACCAGCACAATTACACAATAAATTACCTATGTATATGATCAATTTGATAATTATTGT